>JAPMOQ010030470.1:36589-50587 GCA_026543055.1 Argiope trifasciata | reverse complement strand
GTCGGCCAAAATTCGATTTTTTAAAAGGAAGTTATATTCAATAGTATGAAAAACCTTTCTAAATACATACTTGTAATATTCTGTAATTTAAATTTAATCCTTTTAAAAAATAGATTCGTTCTGAATTTGAACAGTAGGTTCTTGTCTATCTTAAAATTCATTGTTGAAAATTCAAAAGTTCCAAATATTAGCCACAAGTGCTTGATTAATTATGCATAAGTTTCTAAAAAGCAATTTCAAGTTAATGGCGTCTAATTTGCGATAAAAATGCACTTCATCATTACACTGCTTTATTATGCTGCTTACTAAAGAAAAGAATTTTTTATTATAAAATGTGAAAGCAATTAAAAATGAATAAATTTTATTGTACATGGAAATGCTATAAGAAACGTATATAAAAAATAACAGCAATGTGCTTTAAGCGGCAGGGTAAGATCCTATGAATGTTAATTATAATTAATGCGCATAAAGAGCACCAATAATCTAATAATAAGGAACTGTTTACAACCATTTTTTCCTTGTTTGCTCGATTATTTCTCCAAGATATACTTAGAACAATGAATAAAACGGTAATTTTAGCATGTGTTTTTACGAATTGCTTCCATTCATTTCCTATTATTATATATGAATAATAATTTTGATTATGAAATGAATATCATTAGATTAAATAATTGATATGACTATGGTATGAAATGAAATTAATCGTATGATATTTTCTTGTGGAATCTGTTTCATATATGAATTAGCATTAAACAATTGCTTCATTAAATAAGGTGCATACAAATTGCTTAAATTATGTAGGATAATCAAGTGTTCAACCTTACAAATTAAGAATAAAAACTTTTATAGCCTGATGGTTTGACTTCATCAAAAACATACATTTATGCTCATAAAACAAAACATTACTACTCTTATAAGTTGCATATTTCCATTCAAAAAATATAGTAGGTTAACTTATGAAGGAATTTTGTCTCTGTAATTTTCTAAATAGTGTAATAATTTTAATGAATGTCAAAAGAAGTTCAAATATCGATTAAAGTACACTCAGTTTATAGAACTATCAGCTCTAAAAGAGCACAATTCTGTCATGATATTTTATAAGCTTAATTTTTTTATTCCTTATACAATCCATAAAATTTTTTATTCTTATAATATCTTCAAAATCTATGTTGAAATCTATTGAAGTAAATTAAATCGTAGTAAAATCGCCTTTTGATACTACTCTTTGCATCAAACATTATGTTCTACATAATTTGTTTTGTCAAAAAAAAAAAAAAAAAAAAAAAACGTTCACCCAGAGGTTAAAGCTCATTTTCAATCTTTCAAATATATATGACAGTAAATAAATCGTATTTTTCCATTGTAATTGTTGTCTATGGATTAATAAATATCCATGGAAACAAAAAAGGCTCTGACCTATGCAGTATCCGTAAAGGAAGAATATTCTTGATTAAAATATTTCCTGGTATATAGCAATGCTTGTGTATATACAACTTAATGAATCTAAGATGTAAAATATACACTTTATTTCATTGATAGAGAGCATATTTGAAATAAATTTCGATTCAGATTGTGTATTGCAAATGAAAGTAAAGTAGAATGGAGACTCTATTAAATGAAACTGTGATTACAATTTCAAGGATTTTCCTAACAGCTTATTGATGTTTTCAAATGTACAAATTTTAGTTTTTGAGCACAAGAAAAAATAATGGTAATAGTAATTTTTATCTAAAAAATCACCCAATTTCCTTTAAAATATTTTAAGATAATAACAGAGTTGAAAACTGTTTGACGAGTTTTTATTCAAAATCTATGCAGGGAAGTCAATAATTGGTTTCTTTTTTCCAAAAGATTTCTAAAATGTCAGTATTTGCCATAATAATAAGCTGAAAGTTAAATTATAAATTTTGAGAGAATTGTTTGTATTTCTTTCGTACTTTATATAAAATTATCGAATTAGCAATCTCAAAAAAAGCCACCTTTGACTTTATTCATTTATTACGTGAGCTGGTATTGTTTTTCTAAGAAATGCAATTTTTAAAAGCGTTCAAATATCATGCATCTCAAACAGAATATTTTACTCTTTATATAATTCTTTTTTTTATAATAGACAATTTCCTTCCCTATGTACATATTGATTTCTGTGATTCTCAGCACACGTGTACCCTTGATGTGTTATGAAGGTAGATTTGATGTGAGATTTAAATATTGTTTTTCATTTTTTTTTCTTCCAAAAACATAAGTAACCATAGTTATTTCACGTTTTTAAATTAGTGTTTATTGGAAGCAATAAAGACAGACTCAAATAATTGGCAAAACATTGGAGAATGTCCAAGCCCTTCTGAAAGAACCCCCTCCCCCCGAAGATTGTGTATTTAGGTTCTAATTTAATAAAATGGATAGAAAAATTTGCATCTGTCTAAATTACAATGAAACTCGGAGACGAGTGAACACAATTTTCGGATACTTGGTTTTTAGGTGTCTGAGATTTAAAATTGTGATTCAACGTAACTTTCTCATACAGATGATTGGTCTAGCTTCTTTTTTATTAAATATTTTATTGCTCAAAGTATCTAAATATTAATATTTTGAGAACGAATGTTTATTAGATTAAAATTATTGTCTTTGTCATTTGCATAGTTTAAAATGAATTTAATTTTTAAATATTCTTAAAGAGTAATCTAATGAAAAAGTACTCTCTATCTATGTCAGTAATTGCTAATTAGAATTTCATTCCTTAGTCAAAATCAAATGCATTAATTTCTCTTTATTTTTAAATGATGGCAGTTCACTAAACATGACGTTTGAGCCTTCTCGAAATGATTTACTCAGCCTACACACCTCTAACTTGTTAAGTCTTTACTCATTAGGTGAGGAGTCGAAACCACAATTTGTCAAGTCGATAGTGAAGTGTTTGAATAAAAATTACCGCAGTTAGAGCATAAGTACTCATTCGACCTACGCATTTCTGTAATGGATCGAGTGATTGACGTCCTCTGAGAATCTGGGAGGATCCTCTGTGTCCGTGCTTGGCACAACTCAACTCCACCCCAGCCCTCCTTGAGATGTATCTTACTATAACCGATAGTATTTGAAGTGGTTTTGATTGTAATATAACACCACTCCTAATAGTAAAAAATGATAGACATTATCTGGAATTTTTCATCAGTTTAAAAAACTGTTTCGTCTCGTGTTGTACACATTAGTATGTACCAATTTAGTTTGAAATCCGATACTTATCTATCATTTGTTATTTGTAATATCGTCATTCGTGAAGTTGTAAATGAAGTAATTGCTATCACATATTTCTTTCTATGAAAGTATTGTATGCCACTTACTATAAAAAAATTATTCGCAAATAACATACGGCTTGTTGGTATTTACTTTTTTAAATCATTGTATAAATTTTTATCTTCTCTTAACAATGATACTAAATTTTTATAAAGTTTTTTGTGTAGAAAAAATTAGAAATACAAAGTTATGTAATAGCCGATGATCAAGGGTAGGGATGTGTACGTGCCTCGGACATCAATTTTAAGAAATGCATGGGGACAAAACATTAATGGATTTATGTCCTTTTATGTCAAGTGAAATATCCTAAGAAAGCAAAAGAGATTATCATTCCTGTTTTGAAAATGACTGATGGCGATAGAGAATGGAAAAAATCGCATTATTCCTAAGGCGCCAGATAACTCTTGTTTTATGCCATTATCATTCATTTTAACAAAAACTAGTACGGCAAACAACTAGATTACTATGTATCATTTAGTTCACAGATATGTTCGATAGTTTTGTCTTGAGGGAAGAATGCTATATATTTTGCTGCGTTCTAAATAGTTTGTTTACTGATAATTTGTAGAAAAGAAGAAGAAAAAAAAAAAAGACGTTGCGTTTTGATATCAAATTCAATCCATCATATGTTTTTTATGCATTCAAGACTTTTTATAACATTATTAATAACTTATTTAGTGATTGATCATTACTTTATTATTTTAAGAGGAAAATCATGGAATTCAACTCAAAATTTATCATTTAAGATAATCTTTCCCCTTATAAAATAAACAGTATTTTCAAACTTTTTTTAAATTATACTAATTAATTATTTTACAACCCCTTTAGATGAAAGAAATTTTAGTGCATTGTTTTTATCATTTCATTTCTCGGAATGAAAGTATTTTCACCTCCTTCCATTTAAAGCTCTTTACTGTGGGTGTTTTAATAGGTTTAAAGTAAATTATTGTATTATAATAATACAAAATTATAATTTAATGAGGAACATTGGAATTTCTTTTCGCTGATATCTTTCGATAAATTTTTCTTCATTTTAATATAAGATATAATAATATTTTTAATGTATTGGCTCAAATTGTCTGTTTCTTTAAATGCTAATGCTAGATTTTTCATTTTGTATGTTTTAGTGATAATACTTCAATCTTTTATCTGGAAATATTTAGATACATTTTCTCCAAATTACCGATTATAACAAATCGTTTGCTCCCGATTAATATTTCTTAGATTTATCCACTGGCGATACTTTTTAAAAAAGAATGTTTTCCCAAATTAGTCCAAAATGAATTTTTTAACTTGTTTCCTTACTTCACCGAATGAAATAATGCTCTCTGCGTTTTTTACTGCAATACAAAATTGCTCGTGATTTTTAAGAACAGAACACGAAAGACAATTAAATAAAAATCTTAATTTCCTATAGGTATATTCAAGAAGGGAATCTCACAAGAACAAGTAACATTTAGCAATAATATAAAAGTGTTAAAAAAATCTTATGAAAACAAATGTTTCACCTTAAATCTTTAGAAATAAAATGTACGTTTGGATTAATTTTCAAGCAATTTCTTTTGAAAATTAAAGATAAATTCGATAATTTCTGAAATTTATTTCATCAATATATGTATAAACGAAAAATTCTTTTTTTTTTGTTTTATTAAATGCATGTATTAAAAAAACATGTATGCAGAGTTTACCATAACCACTAAATGTTTAATGCACATTACCTAATGGTTAAATGTAATAAAAAATTGTAAATCCTAAATGGAATGTACAAAGGGAAAAAAAAGGTGTTATTTGTGATTGCATTATTCCGTTCTTGTTTGAAAATAAATGCAATTAAAATTCATATTTTAGCCGCCAAATCTCTAGAAAAAAATAAAGGAAGAAAAGAGCGTATGAAAATAAATAAACAAAAAAATAAGGTAAAGGTGACTCATCATTCAAGTGTATTTTCAAAAAATATGAAAAACCAACAATAGCTGAATATGTACCGATTATGAATTTAACGTCTCTATTCAGCACTTGCAAGGTTCAAAATAGAGAAAATAAGTTTTAAAAAATATAAAAAAATGGTAGTAAAAGAAACAATAATATTGAAAGTGTGCTTCACTGAAAGTTTGAAAAATTGCTCTTTTTGCTCAGCAGAACTAATAGGAGTAGAATCAAACAATAAATTGTGTGCAAGTTTTTTTTTCTGTTGATGGAAAATGGTTTTGACCAGTTGTTCATCTTTACCTTTGGGTTTATATTCTTTGAATGTGTTTCCTATTTTTTCTTTTATCTTCTTTCACATTTTCCTTTTAATTCAATTTATCTTTCTTAAAAATTACAGATCGTGATAGGTCAAAAGTTATGAGTATTGAAGTTTGTTTATGTTATTTTATGCAATTCGAGTGCATATTCATGTTATTTTGGTTTACGTTGTATAGTTTATTTCGACAAAAAGATAAACTGAATAAAAATATTCGTTCAAACTTCTGGTGTTTTTTTTTAAGTTTAGAAATTTAATTTAATCTTCGTTACTGAATGAAGAGACAATATTTTTCAGTTTTCTTTTTTAGAAAAAGAATGCTCTATTTGATTGATGGATGTATTCGACTTTTTTTAGACAGAGTGGACAGACAAATACAAGAGTGGTTTTAAAGTTCACCTATTATTTTTAAAACATTTTTATCAAAAATCATGATTTTTCTTATCAAAGTTGATTACTAGAATTTGCATGAATTTCAAAAATATATTATTTGCTGACCAGTTTCATACTGAAATTGAAATTATCTGACTTTCTACCTATTTGTATAACCGTATAGAAACTGAAAGTTTCATGTACCACCCAGTCTATAAAGTTGAAATTAGGGGGGATTTTTCGGGTCAAAAGTTATGTTTTTACTCTTATGACATTGTCAGTAATGGAAATAATTATCTTTAAGGAGTTCAAAATGTCAATTCTCAATTCTTACATTCATTATTGTATTTTCTCAAAATTTGGCATTACTAGCGTTAAAAGCTATTTTTCCTTTTTAATCACTATTAAAATTCAGTTTTCAATTTGTATGTTTCATTTTAAATTTGGATTTTTCTTCGAAGTGTTTTACACCTTTTTCTCTTTCAAATTAAATTAAAGAGTAAAGGTAAGCACTTGTAATATTTCCATTTTTATGTCTGCATGTTAAAAAAATTTTGAATGTAAGGAAATTATTGAATTGAATTTTTAAGTAAATGAAGTTATGTACTATAACACGTTTCTTATTATATATTATTAGAAATTTTCTATGCCAACAATATATAAGAAATCCTATTTTAACTTTCCAGAGGACGGGTGTTTGTACACTAGAGAAGAATTTTGTTTTATATATTTTTGCCACACAAAAATTTTTAAACATAGTTGGCAATCTTTGCAATTCCTTTTGAAGAATTGTAGTCAATGTTTGGAAATAAATCAAATTGTTTGGAAATGAGTTAAGAGAACGTGAGAATCTATTATTAGTATTTCAGAGATACGCACGACGTTTAAAGCAAATTTTTTTAATTTTAAAAATACACAACTGAAATCAACTACTGCATTGCTCATTTTGCAAAGATAAAGTGAAAAATTTTATAGGGAAATATCTGCGAAAGGTAAAGAATGCATTGAGTGAATAGTATCTTACTTTTCTGCAAACCGTATAAAAGAAAATAAAAGTTTTAAAGAAAACGAAATATCTTCAAACAAAAAATTCCAATTGCATTATGTTCCCCTAATTACTATAACTTAATTCTAATAGTTGACCTCTTAAAAAGTTAAATTTATAACCGCTTACCCAAAAGATAAGTGATATTTCATGATGGTATAGATAACGCGATCATAGAAATTTAAATGACTAAAAATGCAATGCAACAAATATCGACTATAGATAGCTTCTATTGAGTCGTAATTGTTACTGAACTAAAAGCGTGATGCAAGGCAAATCTGTGCATAGAATGATTATGAAATGCTACGTTCTATCTATCGCGTATTATTTTTTTTCGCTAGTACACCCACTCACATCCATTAAACTTAATCAGTTGCCTGAATGATATTGCGTAATTTATGAATAATTTTGTCTATTTTGATATAAATCAATGAATAAAAGTTTTTTATTCTTATATTTAAAATAAACAATTAAGATTTCTGTAGAGAATGCAAATAAATGTTCATAAAAAAGCAAAAAAAGAAAGTTGTCTCTATTATTCTTGAAGAAATTAAGTTATCGGTTCACTGAATAAGATTGTCTAATCACCGGAAAAACTGATGAAAGTTGCGAATTCATTGTTAATCAAATAATTTCCATCTAGAATTATTTGATTCGTCGAAAATTCATATAAATAACAAAGACACATATATTTTTTTTATTCTAGATATTTAGATTACTGAATATTATGTTTCCAAATATTCAAATTCTGGCTGGTTAAATTAATTCGAATAAGATTCGAATTGTTTTTATTCCGTATTTTCATTTCTGTCTAAGAGTTTTCTTGCAACTGTGTTTCAGATCATAACGTCTTAGCAAGTGAATTTTCTCTATTCGATTAATTAAATTTTAAAGAAATTGTAGATTTGAATCGCATAATGTTCTTGTTTTAATCAAGGTTAAAGCAAGTCTAATTACATAGACTTGCTGTAATCAAGACTATGGTTCTTATTGAATATATTGGACATATTAGTATTAGCCTCTTCATCGCATTATTGTATGCTCAAGTTAATTCTTTCTTCTTCAATTTGATTTACTTTTATATAGCGAGCACCTTTTTTTAATTGTTAAAGAACTTATTGCTTACTTGCTGTTTACTCCAAAAATTTATTTGTTTTAATGTTATATATTGTTATTTATTATAATTCGGAGTATACGCATATGTCGTATGTTTTTGTTATTTAAAGATATTGAATTCCAATAAAATATGCTTTTTATTTTAAATATTCGTTTGAATTCTTTATAATATAATGAACATAGTGAATTTCGAAGATTTAAAAAGCTTATAAGAAATTTAACTGAATAGTTTCAATGTTTTTATAAATTACTATGCTATATTATATCTTATAAAACTGAAGCATTGCCGAATCTTGGCACAATTGTGTGTTTACTAAGAAATGTGAACATTGTAGAACCTGGTATTCTTACACCGCAATCAAAATGCGATTTAAAATATTAATTAAGTTCATTGATTCTCATAATTTAACAATTAAGGCTCATTTGCATGCAGGAAGAATGTAACATAACGTTTACATTTAACAACAATGCAATTCTTATTCTCAGCTACCTATTAATTTCGTGGACGAAAAAATAGCCTTTTCCCCAGATATTACTTTTTTTTTCTATTTCTGACCGGACGCTGAGAAGACCTTGGCGATATTACCCTTCATTATGTCAGAAATGTTTCCTAGAAACGTCTTAAGCCTCCTTGTGTCTTGTACCTGACTTAAGCCGCACCCTCCTCTTTGTGTCACTCATGGACAGGCTTCCTGGAAATTTTAATCAAAATTATGTCGTTCATTTCCGTATTTTTTTCCTCTGCATACTCACATTTTCGAATCCTGTAGTTACGGTCACTTTAGAAGCATCTATAACATGAAGATATGATAGTTAGCTTAATTTGCCTGTATATTTATGACAACATGAAGGTGGGAAATAATAAGTTTCATTTTTTTATTAAAATTTGAATTTCCAGGAATTCCATAATAAAGAAACATAGCAAAAATTATTGGAAAGTTAATTGCTGTAATAGAGTGCTCAAGGGATAATGAACTTCAGATATTTATATGAATTCTTCTTAACTTTGTTGAAAAAAAAAAACTACTGATAAAATGTCTAATTTAAAATATGTAAAATAAAAATCTTGTGAATTTTATTAAAATTTCAATTAATTACTATCTTAGCAAGTTATATAAAAATATGAACACCTAAATTAGTTGAAGGTCTAATTTTGGGATTTGTTATTTTATATTAAAATCTCTTGTTCTTTCTATAAGTCGCATTTGAACATTTAGTATTTCTTCATTATTTTTTTAAATTCCAAACTTCATTCATGATTGCTTTTAATATTTTATATCATATAAATAAAATGTTGTAAAATTATGAGTTGTAATCTGTCAAATACTGAAATAAATAACTACTGTGGTTACATATTTTGGAAATAGTTAAATTATTCAAAGATTATATGCAGTTTGAGGATCCTCAGTGTTGTACATTCTTTTTTCTAAAGTTGTAATTTCATGTTTAGATATTTTCATGAAATTTGTGAAAGATTTCATGTAGATATTCTTACTGAAATTATCTTGTCCATCTTTTTATCTAGCTTAAAATAGGTAGAATCGATTGATATTCTCCAACTTAGTTTATATCATTAATTCTTCTTATACATTTCTTGGGTTACATTTTCCGTCCATATTCTTAACATCTGTGACAGCGTATAGGAAAAATATATCGATGACTAATTGCTCATAAATACATTATCCTATCTCAACCGTTACAAATCATCTTAATCGGCATTTAGGCTCACGGCTATACTGCGCAGGTTAGAGATTCGGCAAAACGAAAGTACACCGATCAACGTTTTTCAAAATATTTTGTTTTGCTTTTGTCTCTGCTATTAACCTAAATCGCATCTTGCATACGAGATAAGGGTGCTCTGCGGTCATTTTTATCGCACTCCAATCGCTTGGTGCACCCCAACCTGTCGAATATTGAGATACTGCTGAAATGGGGTGTGCCGATGACAATAAGCTATAATTGGTCGTCTTCTAACCCTTTGATAAATTCGTTGCTTTTATGAACCGCAGCTTAAAAAAACAAAAACAAGATACTTTTGTTACTAGACACGCCCAGCATTGGAGTTTCGTCTATAACCTGGAAACGAGAGTCCAATTCTACTATGAGACTTTTAGGTGCCTCTTTGAGATTAATTTCTTATTACCATGAACTTTTCCACGAGTTTGACAATTTGGCCTGACTGTGGGTTTAATTATACATCGATTTTTCTCTTCCATGTCGCACATCATCCAATACCTGATATGCCTATGTTTCCAAAGGAGTGGCTAAACAATCGCTCATCATTTGAATTTTGTTGATGAAATCCTAGCTTCAACCAACCAGTAAACGAAGTAGCTGAGATTAACCAACAAGGATGTAGTTTGATAAATGAACATTTTCTCATAGGTATCAATTTATGTGGGTTCTGAAAGGTTATGTGATTGGTTTGAAGTACAGAATATGAAAATTATTGAAGACTGATTGATGACTTGTAGAATTTTGGAGACAGTTTTCAGAGACATGTGTCTTGTATAATAATGATAAATGCTTGTTTTATTTCATTTCTGTAATTTTTTAGGTTATTGCATTGCACTGAATAATATCCTTGATAACTAAAACAATGTTATATGTTTATTTAAAAATATTATTCCTATTTTGCAAGTTTTAAAATAAATTTTATTTTGCGATGCCGTATAATTTGGAAAAAATTAAGTGAACTATCATTTTAACAGTATTAGAAAACATTATTGATTTCATTTTTTTTTACAAAATGTCAATCTTGAACATCGTT
The DNA here is from genome assembly GCA_026543055.1 of Argiope trifasciata. Taxonomy (NCBI): domain Eukaryota; kingdom Metazoa; phylum Arthropoda; class Arachnida; order Araneae; family Araneidae; genus Argiope; species Argiope trifasciata. The sequence goes on along the minus strand of JAPMOQ010030470.1, from coordinate 39,748 downwards.
GAAAGTAATTATTTCAATGTTTGCAACTGCCTGGTATTCTGATTTGACAATTTTACTATTTTTGTTTAATCAAAGATTAATTTTGTTTGTTGATAAGTTAAATAAATCAGAACATCTTAAATAACTATATAAAGTTAACTACATAAAATTAAAATATAACTAGATAATTGATTGAAACTTATGAATTCTTTAATCGGGAAAATTAGCGAGCGTTAGAAATTAATAACACATATGATCTAGTACTTATGACAAAAAAAAACCCGTTTTTACAGTTTTAAAAAGACAACTTTTTCTGATTAAATTTTATCTTTTTTTTATCAAAAGCATAATTTATTAGGAGGAAGATCATAAAATATGGTATTTCGATAAGATAATAAAACCAGCGCTAAAAGCTGTTTTCTTATGTCGTTGAATATGTAATTAAACAGATTAAGCTGCGCAAAATGTGTTTTAAAAATAATTTTTTCATGGACTTAAACATTTTGTTTCATGTCTTTGCTAGGCAATTAAGTGTATCATAGTTAAAGATTAATTATGAATAAGATACAATTAGATAATCAACGCATTCTATTGTTTTCGCAAGTTCTCTGCAATTAGGTGAATTAATTTTAAATTTTAGAGACTATACTCTTGATATGATAATCAAAAGTCATCGTTTTTATCAATATAACATAATAGTTAACAAATGTACTTTTAAGTAAAGGATTTCGATATCGTGTTATATTTGTAAAAACTCGCTCTCTATTATAATTGGTTGAATTGTCTAGTTTTTCATTTCACATTTTTCGTTGATTGCAACTCTACTATAACTTTATACTTATACTATATTTTCACACTTTTCACTGAACCAGAGTTACTGATTTCGATTGCAATCCAAACTGTTTTTAGCCCAACTCTGCGATTCTGATATCATTTCTTTTCCTTCCTAATAGTATATCACCCGCCCAGAACCGAAGCTAATTACGATAATTTCAAAACCTCAAATTTCTTGAGAGGATCGAAATCTTTTAAATTTAATTTGGTCTCTGAAATAGCAAATATCTCTTAATGTTATAAAATGTAATTTATTTTTTTCATGAACTTTAATTTATATTAGTTCAAAACCTTGCTAAATACATCTTCATTTCTGATCAGTTATTTTGCAATGAAGCCAAAAAAGGATTGCAATTCAATTTTCTCCTTAAACCATTCCAATAACAATTTTGTATGCCTTTCATAATTATTTCTAATTAATAAGGTTATATATGTATGTATTGATCCAAGGTGAAATACAAATAATTTTCATTTCAAACCATACTATTTCAAAATCAATATAAGCAGTCTTTGCTTGTGAATCCATTTTTGCCTATTAATGCTCAGTCCTAAAGCTGCCTTCACATTTTGTTCTGTTCAATTATTTCTCACAGCTTGTAATTTTCATCAACTACATGCCAAATCTAAAGTCCTCTCTCCTTCCTGATCTCCACCCAAATTAATACAGGCCCAGTTATTTAATGTGAGTAAGAACGAATTGGCATCAAATGTTGTATATATTTATATTGCTACAATCTTGACTGCTCTTTCTCTAGAATTTGCCCTATTAGGCGGTAGTTTATAAATAATTATTTCGCTTCTGTTCGAAGTTTCATTGCGTTAGAGAGGCTCACCTCCGTCTGATTTTGATTGATGGGGGTTTTATTGCTGAGCTGAGTTGTCGTAAAAGGTTACCTTTGACCGCAAAGTAAAAAGAGTGTGGTGTCCATAAAATGAAGACATCGCAATAGAGTTTGGTTAAGTCACATAATTACATCTAGGTTTTGATAGATTTGAAAGGACCATTTGAAGCATAATTCAATTTTACTGTTGGTCTTGTGAAGCTCGACAATCATAGCCATCGGCGTATTTGGTATTATTCATCAATGCAATTTATTAGGGTTTTTTTTTTTTTTTTGTAAAGTGAATGTCTAAAGATTTAAACTGCTTTTTTAAAAATTAAATTATTTATAACATAGGGATAAATTTATTTATTTATTTTCAGAGAACTTTTAAATTTATAAATCAATATAAAATCATTATGCTTTCACAGTGGTTAGAACTTAATATAATGGTTTTAATTTTTTGAAGTAACAATTGTGTTTCGAAAAGTTTCAAGTTTTTCTTACAAATATTCTTAATCTAGGAGAGAAATAGCCGCTTTATCAACAGGAATTTCTATAGTTCTCAAGTGAAATACTCTGGATTACTGATACTTATTTGAAACACCTACTTAATTATTTTTTGTGAAGTAATGATTAATTAACTTTTAAGTTAATGAAGTGCAAACCGAAATTCAAACTAAGTCAATGCATTTAGTTATAATTAAAATCAAACCCAAGTCATCTAATTATAATTAAAAATGTCTTTTATATGTGTATTTCTTGAAATATTTGGAATGGATAATTTCTGATTTAAAATACTTCGATAGCATATAATAAAAGATTTTTGATGTGATCTTTTTATTTTTACTTTTACCTTTTTTGCATTCTAAATATTCGTTCTGTATAACTAATCATATGATTTTTCCCTCATTATTCTGGAAAACAATAATAAAAAATTTTCACTCTGAATTGTTTACTGTTTTTTTCTATAAATTATCTCAAAATTTATAAATTATAAAAAGAAATGAAAAAAACCCCTTTTTAAAAAAAATTTAGACATACAAAATATAACAATCGTTTGGAGAAATTTTATACCTTGCTGGCACCTTGTTGTTTTATGTAGCATGCCTTTAATGCTTTATTCACTAAGCAATAAAAACAATTTAATGCATTTTTCTAAACAATAATTTAATCCAGAATTTTTAGTTTATTTATATTTAACATTAAAAAGAGTGTAGATTCAAATAAAAAAGTAAAATGTTTTTAAAGAATTCTTTTCTTTCGTGCGTACATGTGTGTGTGACATCTACCTTAATTTTCTTTGAGTTATCTAAATTTTCTTTGCATTAAAGTTCTTATTTTTTTTAACAATTCAAGCAGATATTAAAAATGTATCTATAGAAATTTTAGGGAAACAATCTTTTTATAATAGTAAAATTATTACATTTGAATTCAGAATATAATACTGCATTTTGAAATATTATGCATTAACAATTATATATATATATATATATATATATATATATATATATATATATATATA
>JAPMOQ010030470.1:0-36579 GCA_026543055.1 Argiope trifasciata | reverse complement strand
ATATATATATATATATATATATATATATATATATATATATATATATAATACTAATAAGTTATTTTATTGTTTTAATTAGAAAATCTGAAACATCAGGATTCATCACGTCAAGAAACTTTTTCTGACAAATGTTCAATAATTGTTACATCAGACATGAATGCAGAGTAAGATTGAAATTCTTCGAAGCATCTCTTTTTCCCCTATCATGTACTGGGCGTTGAAGCGATCCTACCAAGAATTTCACCCCATCATTCCCTTTCCCTTGTTTTGTTTTTGGTGTTTTTGTCACCCTAGCGTGTGGCGAGCTGTAAGTGGAACGCTGTGGTCGTGACTGACCACTCGGTAATTAGAAGCGTAACTAGCTCCTGTTTGCGGCGAGAGCAGGTTCTCGCCTGCCAATCAACCGCGGGAAATTAAAGTCACTTGTGATTAAGGCAGAAGAGGTACTAATGGGTAGAAATGAATATCATCTTCTTGCAGGGTCGGCTTGTCAATCATTTCCTATAACTTCCCTTTGAGGCCATTGATTAGAGAAGAATGAGTCTATAAACTTGCTTCCCTTTGCGTCAGAAAGAGAGGAATATTGGTTTCGGGTGCTGCCTTTCATTTCTATATCCTTCGATTGTTGTCTTACCATACATTAGCTATAAAATATTTTAAGAAATATTAAATTAACTATGTTAAGGAATAATAAATACTTTAAGAAAGGATTTCATAAACCAAAGGTATTTATCAAAATATACTAAATCAAAAGTAAACGTTGGGTACTTTTACAGACCATTATTAATTACAACATATCAAGCTTTAAACTATTGCGAATGATTGTTTAATAGCTACCATAACATAGTTCTTTTTGGTGCTCTATAATGTATTTTTTATTTTGTGTTTCAAACTATTTTTTAATCCTCAAATTTAAAAAAATAGTTGGCTTTAGAAAGAATGATCATAAAATAATTCCTAACATCTACCTTCCATCGAATTCAATATTATTTATCCCAGTTGTCTTTAAAATACTTGATGAGTTAGAAATGGTTTCGTCCACAGATATCAGTAATGAAATAATATATTTTTGATATGTATGAAGCAAAGCAATTGTAAAAAAAATATATATATATATTAATAAAGGTACTTTCAGTTCTGTAAAACAAAATCTATTATGAAATTATCTCAATAGGAATGTTTAAAAATTGATTAAAGAAATAACTCCTGATAATTATTTGCAACATATTCTTTGTTTTATGAATAGGCTTCTTTCTGATTCCCTAAGATATTAAACTGCGTTTTAATAAAGCTATGTGTTACAGTGTCCGAATATCAGAATAATTCTGCTTTTTGAAAAATGATCATTTTTATCACTTTGTGTTTACAATATGGAAAGAGCTTTTTGGTTTGGGGTACTTGGCAAAATAACATAAAACAAAAATCATATGCATCTGAATTCTGAAACCCTACTAAAATAAGATCTGTATACATGATGTAGTTTCAATCTTTATTTTCAAAAATATTCACGTCTTAATTTTTCGCAACTTTTGCCACAATTACTTGTGGTTGAGGTTTATTGGTATCTAAGTGTTATTTCATCATACTGCTTATAACTTTTAGGAAACTCGGATGCGAAATGATACTGGTTATTATGATTGAAGCATTAATTTTAATTACAGAAAACTTTTTAACATTAAGTTTTAAAAAAATCTCTTAATCACGAGAAACTCTAGGACGTTGCTAGTTGACTGTATCATGTATATTTTTACTATTTTTAATCCTCAACTTTGGTTTTTAATCTTCAAGCAACGACTCCTGTATTTATCACATATTAGCAATTTATATCCTGCTTATTTGAATTTAAAATCTCATTACAATATATAGATTTTTTCAAGGTAAATCTACATTTAAAAATTATAATAAATACGTAATACTTATATAATCTGATTAAGTGAAGCTGTTGATTATTAATTACCAATTGTAACTATATATGTATGGAACTAAATATACAAATCGCATCTAAAAATTTCATGTTTCTTTATATCGCATTTTAATAATAGGTAAACATTTATATAAACAATAGTAAATGAATAAAAAACAATAACGGATCAGTTAGAATATTCGGGAAACGAATTTTGCAAATTCTGTCTTTGTCTTCTATTTAGGACTTTTTAAGGAAGAAAATGACATTATATCATTATAAAATTATAAATTATTATAAGAGTATAATCATGTTCCAGCAAGATCTTAAAACAATGTCCATTTCTCCAAATTAATTTATTGATTTATCAATCTCAGCTGAAATGACATTCATATTTACGTTGGTTTGTTGCCCAAAATCCTAGAAATTGTTGAATAATTGAGAACACCTATTTCTTTTTTTATTTTGATTACAATAATGTACTGAGTTGAAAAGGAAAATATTTAAGATGATACGAATTTGCTGCTTTCTGGCCTCAAAATTTATTTTACAGCTCATTCCCAATCATCTCAAATTATTGCTTTTTTTTTTACTAATTTTCCAATAAAAATATCTATTTTATGAAATATCTCTTATAAAGTATTGTAATTTTATTAAGTCTACAATTTCAAACAATTTATTGATATAATTCTGGAGTTAATCCATGTTAGTCTCAGTCTTATCGAGAAATCAACATTTGAAACCGAAATGGTAGAATAGGTGAGACACAGGAAGGGAATATACAAGATTTCGAAACTTACTTTAAAAGGAATAAGGCCTAGTAGTTAAATTTAATAAAAGAAAATAAATTTCCCATTTCAAGAGTAATGCTTAAATTCTAATGAACTTTTCTTTGATAATTAATAATGAATGATTTCTAATTTGGAATATTCCACTTTTTGAAATATTAACCATCTAAAATATTCTTCTAAATATTCCAGGATCTTGTGGAGTAATATATCTAAATCTCTGCAATTTTTATACAATCATTAAATACCAAAAAAAATTAATAGTAAAAGATAAACCTGCCATTTTAAGTAAGATGTTCAATTTCCAATTCAACTACTTTCTCATTAAAATTTGCGCTGCGGGAAATATTCTAACATTCTATTTGCTGTTCGAAATAATTAAATATGCAGTACAACAAATTTATATAAGCACTTATTGCTAGCATTAACTACCAAAAAATTGTCATTTAGTCATATGAGTTCTCTTCAAATCTATCACGCTGAGTTGATTATCGTCAACTCCTACAACTCTTGGTTGGACTAATAATGGTAATTCATTTTAATATCTTCAACATAATGGAGAAAAATGTACATAGTATTAAAAACATCAACCATGGATGATTCGAGATGTTACTTTCCCCATTTCTACAAACTCTTTTCGTCTTGGGTAGGCAAAATTATCTTCCGATTCTTCTTTCAGCATTTGTTTTCCTTCCTTGAGAATTAATATTATTTTTTTCTGTACTCGGTGTCATTAAGTATTGATTAATTAGAAATAATTTTCTCTCACAAGTGAAAAATACTTTGTATGTAGGATTCTTTCAAAAAAATGAACTGCAAATTATTTATAAATTAAAGGACATTATTTATGGGACATTATACCACCATGTTTTTAGATTTAATATCACTTTTAACCATATAACTAATCATTTAAAACCCAAAAAATTAAACTTTTCATTACATGAAAAGGACTTTCTTAACTACCCGCCGATGAAAATTGTCAGGTGTAACTAAGAATATTATTCTAACTCTCAAATAAAAGTTCAAAATTAAAAAATGAATCTTATTAGAACTGTTTTATCTTTTAGATAAAAGCTGTATTAACTTTGCGACTTATCTTGCAAATAAACGAAGTAAGGAAGGAAACTTAAGAACATTTTGTTTTCCATTTTTTAAAAGAATTGCAATTAAAGTAAACAGATATTTCAAAATAATATTGAAAAACGATGGAAAATTTTGTTTCGAAGACTGCCTTAAAAAACGTTCCATGTTAAAGTGTCAGCTCCTTGAGATTTCACCAGTAGTTAACGTGAGCTGCTGCCCCTAATTACCCTAACTGATCTTATATGACTCATATTACAAGTTTTTTTTTTATGTATTTGGGTATAGACTAGATTTTCAAAACTATTTCCGTTTTCAAGGAAAAACTAAAATGAGATAAATTTAATTTGCTTTTGTTTATTATAAAAATGCTCTTGAAATCGACTGATTATTTATGAATTAACATAGAAATCTGATACGCAACTTTTCTTCTTACAAAATTCAGTTATTATATGCCTTCTGACGCCTATACTTCTTCAAAGACTGATGCGATAAACTGATTACCTTTGATACTGATATCGAAATAAAATAAATAGATTGCTTGTGATATTCTCTCGGTTTGGAGAGATCTTTATCTGAATTTCCAAATCTCTCCTTTTGTTAGAATGGAACAAAATCGCCTTTAGTCGAGCAATCATCTGATCAATAAAGCGGTCAGTCTTCTTAAATAAATAGCTTAACCATCGGATTAAGAGCAAGATGGGAAAAAAATTCCATGTCCGTCACCCTTTAAGTAATTCTATTGGGTTAAGTTTTCTAGGTGTGGCAAACAACATAATCATTATTCAGGCCAATCTTGAGGTATTTTTTTCCTCGCATTGAGTTTTTCTTGTTGTTTGAATGTGATATAGCTCCGAGGGGCTGTATGAAATAACTGACGAAGACAAATCACCATCACTGATTACACCCATTGGAGTAGGGCCACGTAGAAACAGAGTGATAATATTAATGAATAATAATAATTATAATGAAAAATAATCGCGATAATTAACCGCCACTGGGTGATTAACAAAGAGAAGGCGGTCAGCTGAAGATTTTTTTTTATTATTTTATTCGGAATACATTGTTCCATTACTTCATTTCAAAATATGTTTCTATAAATTTTTAAAATCGAAATAATTTGGAATTATGCTTTCTAAAGATTTTAATTATCTATCAAATGAATAGCTTTTTAGTTTGGCTTTTTTTTTTTTCATTTTGGCTACCGATACAATTTTTTAAAATTCGTATTAACTATATTACAGTTCAAATCTTGTTTGATATTAATCAAATAATTTGATGTTTTCAAATTTGTCTACATGCAATGCAGCCGAATAGATGAAATTTTTTATGACGGAAATATTTGTAATTTTAAGTCTGAAGGAAAGTTACAGTAGTTTGATTTTAATAATAAGTAAACTTTAAAATTATTTTTCCAAATTTAATTGCAGTTTTTGCATATATTCTTACATTTAATAAGATTTCTTTGAAATGAATATAATCTTTTCAAAGAGATGCAAAAAATAATGATTTTTATTTAATTTTATCTTTGCTATGGAAATGCTTTTTTACCAATATTCTTTTTAAAAAGAAATCCAATTTTAAATCCTTCCTCCTTAATTTACAGCATTTCTAAGCAATATATATTATTCCTTTCCTTATGATCGTGAATTTGAGTTTAAAAAAATTACTATTTTCATTATATATTATCATATAAAACTGAATTTTATCAAACATTGTATCTCGTATCATTTAATTTCAGTTTACTTTTCTGCTGCTGTTTTTAGCTGTACTTAGTCTTCACTACTAAAAGGCGAATAAACTATTATTAAATCGAATAACTATTTCTCTGATTTATAGTAGCATTTATTAAACATACTTTTTTTCTTCGTGATTACATATTATTTATTCTAATTGTGATACAAAATTGAGTAAAATTTTAAATTTTTCATCTTCTGCAGCTTTTAAAAATCAAGCAAATCAAATCTTCATTATGCTTTTAGTGCACCATGAAATGAATTTCCAAAAAGTGTTTGTAATACTTATAGAAGATACATACAATTATTCGAAATAAATTTTAAAGTATTAAAATAACTTTATCTATAAAAAATAACCGGCGATGGTATTAATTTTATACTATAAACTTTTATTAATCTAATAAATATTTGATGCTACCAAATTATACCAAATTTATACAGCATACTTTTATGATTCAAAATATTTTGATTATTGAGTTTATTATGTAATTTATAAGCACAATTATTTCAAATGACTGTGATTAGTTTTTAATTTACTTGTAATTTGTTTGTTCTTTAATACTATAAATATTACTCAAGGATTTCATTTAAATATTTAATTACATGTCTGCTATCATCAAAACAATATCTGCTTTTAAAAAATTGACTTGTAATTATAAAATTTAAACCACTTGTTGCATATTAAACAATTAATTTATTGATGAGATTCTCCGTCAAAACTGTGCTTTCTCTGTCTTTTTCATACGTCAAACGACTGAAATTGTTTCTCTTTTACCTTGAGGCCCTTCTCTGAATTATTTCAGTACCCTTCTGTCAATTATTGTCTTATAGTCTGATATAAAACAAAACTTAACCTTGATTTGCATGACAGAAGTATGTTTAATAATTTCGCATATTTTTATCAGCCATCCAGTGATGATGATGGATGACTAGAATTGCAGCATTACTTTGTTGATTTCGAGTACAGTATTTATAGGCTGAAATGAATAGAAGGCGAGGCACACATTACAACTACTATCGTAACAAAGGGCGCTGAAATCAAGGTCCTGAAATTTTATATGCATCATAATTAACATTCCTAGTTAGCATAGAATTTTCTTTATTCTTAATTTATTTTATTTATTCTTATCTTTTATTTTAAATGCTATGGCGTCATTTTAGACTTTTAAATCAAGGTGCGTTTAAAATTTTCACTTCATATATTATTTGGCAATTAATTATATTTAGAATATATAATTTTATATTACGGGCATATTACAAGCTCTTTAGAGGAATTTAACAATTTTGAAAGATAATTAGCAGTTAAAAGCTATTTTAGGAGCAAGATTATAGTTTCTTTGCGGGTCTTTATGAAATGATATTTGTTTCTTAAATATTTTTATCTTTTTTTTAATTAAAGCACTTAATTAAAGCAATTACTTTTTTTTGTTAACATTCTTTTCAAAATTTGATTGATTTGAGTAGGGGTTTTTCCTATTTCGAATGTCTTCTTGAACAATATCATTGAATAATGTTACAGGAATCGATAATGCATTCTATAATTTTGAGACTAACCCTTCTATAAATAGCAGTTTTTTGTGCTCGTGAATACGTCGTCGTGTTTAAAAGAAAGAAAATTAGGAAAAAATATCATCAAAAGGAAGCAATAAAAATTTTTAGCAGATAACCATATCAAAAATAAATTTCAAGAGTGTTTTTTTAATGTACCTAAAGATCGATTTCGATGCAAAAGGAAATTAAAATTCAACAAGACAGTTTGAAGACATTTAACATTATAAAAAAAGTATTAACAGCGTTATTCTTTTCTGAATACGTCAATGATCTTCTTTAGTTTGAATTTGAATGATTCGTTTATGGAAACTACTTTTAGGATATATATACATTTAACTTCGAATTAGCCCTACAAACGAAATTATAATTAACTTGTTACTAGCATAGAAAATATTTCATAACAGATTCTCTCTAAGAGATTATTTAACTACTTCTCTACAAAATAGGTAGCATACCAATGCTAAATAAATTGGTTAAGATAAATTATTAAAAGTAATTGTCCTGAAATATCGACAAATGATCAAGTATACAATGTATTTTTTTTAAATACATGGTCAACAGTTTTCTCTTATTTGAACTATTCAAAGCCGAATATTACTGAGATGTATAATCTTTTAATGGTTATTCGTGAATCTTTGATGTATTTTAGTAAGATTATTAAATGATGTTACCGCAATTGATCATCTTGTTCATCTTATCGTCTTATAATTTTTAATTTTGCTTCTGTATAACTACCATTTTCATAAAATTTTATGACTGTTCATTGAAATTGCTGTCAATTAAGCAGGGTCAAATGATGCAGAACTTTCACCATTGTAATGAAAGTCTAATGATGTTTATTCATGTTTCTTCCCAAGCAAGTTCTATAAAAAGAAAACCTTAATTCTTACGACAGTTAGAATTCATCTCATATATACGACGATTTGTCAGACCATTATCAGTCTATTCATCTACTTCCACCAAGCCTTTTTAAATGGCCCGTTAGGATTTGATTAAGAAAAGAACTATCGAAATCGATTTCATCGCGATACCTGCGTGGTTTGAATTATCACAGTGAAAATGGTGCCAATTCATTACACCACATTAATCAAAGGGATCGCCCACTGGAAGAGTAATAATCATTTACAGGCCTGACATTATATAAATACACGGATTGCTTTAAACGACATTGTAGGACAGATTGAGAAAATATTTAATCAACTCTGCGAATAACATTTGCTGTAAAAATGTTGAATGTACCTTTAGATTTTAGCTCTGTGTGTTTGGCGAACATAATCATAGTTCTCGCCAAGATACTGTAATTGAATTGCTGTAGAATTTATTGTTCTTTACATGGTCTTTTTGAATGTTCTGACAGGTGGTGTAATAGGGTGGCGCGCTGGGACTACTGGTCGGTCGCAGTAAATGCTAGCCTCCGGGTTAATTAGCCTATACGTCATCGCTAATACAACCCAGCCCTTTTTTATTTTTACGATCAGCTAGATGCATCAATATGCAGTCGACGTTCTTCTGAATCGTCACGGGCCAATCAGAATGCGTTTATGTGTATTTCAGTGTTTTTTAAAGGTTACTTTAATCCAATTTCATCTTGCAATTTAATAAAATTTATATCTTAGGCAAATAAAAATTATTAATCTCTCAGACTTGATATTCAAGCCTTAATTCATATTTTAAATATTCTATCTATGAATGTAATGAATTATAATAACATCTTTGCACATTTCCTATTGAAGAAAATCTAATACTCACTTTGCATCCTATAAAAAAAAAATCTTTTTTCTAATACGAAAGTATAACTTTCTCCTTAATATTTAGCAGTTAAAAAGAGAGAGTAGGAAAGTTTTTTTTTTCAACTTTAACAAGAAATGAAATTAATAATCAAGTTTGGAAAAGAAACTCCTTCGTATTTGTGGATATTAACATATCGTAATTATTTCCAATAAAACATTTTGAAATAAAATAGCTTCTGATATTCATAAAGAAATTTTTAGCCAGATTATAAAATTGAAGTGAATCAACACTGCATTTTGTTAACTCAATGTATCTGAAATAAGCTTAAAATTAATTTAAATATCCGAGCAGGATTTTTTTAAATATTGCATTCGTTGTTGAACAAATATTTGCTTTTCTGTATATAACTTAAACAATTTCAATTTTTAACGATTTAAATTTTTAAGAACTGAAATGTTAAAAATTAATAGCTGAAGTACTAATTAGTTGAAAGTGTGTTTATTTTTCACCTGCTTACAGCATTGGTGAAACGTCGTGGTACTTTTTCACTATTTTGTATAACATTGAAAAAATTTCGTACAATAGATATCAAAGGAGGTGCCTTAACATAAAGTATCTTTTCTTTTATTATGTTATAAAAGTATAAATTATTTATTTTATAGTGATAAATAAATAAATTGTATTTTGTTTAGTCATGTCGAAAATATTATCTAAAGAAATTACCCTTATTTTTCAAATACAGTAATGTGTGGATAAATATTTGAGTTATCTAAATTTTTTTAAACAATTAAAGACAATTGAATAGAAGGAGGGTTTAGATATTCCTTGTTTTAATTAATCGACAATTATTATGCCCTTTTATTCTAAAAATATGAATGTTTGTATCAATGCTGTTAGAAACGGTATTGGTTATTGGTGCACCGTTTTGATGGAAACATGGAAACTTATGTTTCTGACTCAATGAAAAAAAGTTACAAGAAAAACGATAATTTGTTCTAGAGCTGTTTTATATTGCAATTTAATACATGAGTCATTTTGGTAATTTTGGGAAAAAATTCTCAAGAAAATTGCTTTAACTCACTTGTATACAAAGAAAAAATAGTTATCATGACAAAATTTCGTCTTGAGATTTTGAAATGTTTACTGATTAACCATGGAATATATTCTTAAAAGATATATTCCATTCTTAAAAGATATATTCCATGGTTAATCATTATATTCTTATATTCTTATTCCCTCACACTGTGCGTAATTAAAATTAAGTGATGGTATGCACATATACGAACGCACTACATATGGTTGCATAGTAAATTTTCCAAATAAAATCGTAGTTAAGGGAATAAGATTTCATCCTTTATTAAATAAATAATTAACAATTCATTCCTGAAAAAAGATATCATTATAAAAAATTTAAAAATTGCCAAAACGTTTCCCCCCAAAATTGCCATAGGTTAAATAATTGCAATAATTTGCCTAAATTACATATGTAAAGATTGATGGTGTAGATTGCATAAAGGTGAGCAAATGTTTTCCAAAAGGGTTTTAAGTTTTGCAGCTGTATTTAGTCGACCAGCAAGCTGTCGACAATAGTTTAAAAAAATCAAAGACAAGTTTTTTGAAAATTATAATTATTATGTTGTTTCCGAAAACAAGAAATTAAAAAAAAAAAAAAAACGTTTCATATTTGTGCGTTTTATTTAATTTCAATCGGAAAATGCCAGATAGACATGGAAATTGTAATATATATGAACAGATGAAGTAATCAACTCATTTTTAAAGAGCAAAACATTGTACATCGAAGAACCTCTGTACCAAAGAATTTAACCTAACTGTTATTAATTAAGTTTACTAGTATAAAAAACATGCCATTCAGTGCCATATGTAAAATGTTTTTCTACTGAAGGTAATTTTAAATATCATAAAACGTGTATATATGTCGATTTTATCAAAATGAAGATTTGGATTGATACCTTACACATTATCTCTACCGGATCCAAAATGAAAGTTTTTTGTAATTATATGTGAATGTAATACTTATTTATTTTAAAGGTCCTTAAATATTTTCATAAAAATTGGGATTATTATAATCTATATTGTGATGGATTGTTTTTTTACTTAATATTCGCAATTATAAAGATATCTTCGACGCTAGCGGCATCTTTATCTAGCAGTATACGATAAAACTTGTGGGGTGATTAATTTATTGGTTTTTCATCGAAAAATGCGCTAAGTTACTTTATGTTTTATAACATTTTCTTGCTCTAGATACCCCTTGAGTTATTTTTCATAACTGGAATTTATTTTGTAATCTTTATGCATTATTTCATATTTTTACTCCCTAGAGGGCATTTAATTACAGACAGCATCTATGCAAAATACTGTAAAAGATGCATTAAGGTTAGGTTTTTTACGTCTACAAATTATTGATATCTATCTTTGTGAAAGATGTCGTCTTAATCACAAAATTTGATAAAGCAAGCACAGGAAACAAACAAAGTAATGAAGAAGAAAGTTATAAATGAACATTTTGCTATTTATTTTCAGTCAAGTGCTATATAATCTTCTGAAAAGGAAACCTACAGTCCTACTTCTCTTCTATAATTTTAAATGCATAATTGCAGATTCCAGGAACTGAGGTAACGGACTAACAAACTCTTTTGCCGTCTCACAACATAGACTTTCTCTGTCCATTTGACCTCACCTCGACATTCAAGGCAGTTTGGACAGTTTATTTAGTTTATTTTATTACCCATTTATCACCTGTTACCTCATGCCGGTAGAGGTTGGCGCCGGTACAACAGTTAGGCAAGAGGCCATTCTCCAAAGATCGTGATGGATTGGGCGATTTGCACATGGAGAATGAATAGCAAATGACCAGGCTTGCTGACTCTCTCTCCCTTCTGCCTGCGATTTTAACTTCCCCTAGTCTCTTTATTTTGATGGATGGTTTATTTGTGAATAGTTTTACTTCTTGTAAACAGCGGAAGATATTTTGTAGCATCCTTATATTTAGATTTAGATCCTTTTTTTAACGTTTTATAACTGTTTTTAAATTTCTACAATCAATTGTACATAACAATGCTATACAACAGAATTTTCGGGTTTAAGAACTTAGAAAGGTTAGTATAATAATTAGTGAAAAAGGTAAACTTACATAATGGATTTTTTTTTTAAGATTTAAGTTTCTAACATTTAAATTTTTTCTTTAAGTCTATTTTTATTAATCAGGATTTGTATTCGTGTCAATGCATCATACGGACATGTAATTATGACTTCGTCAACGTATAAGTTAAAATCAAATTATCCAATGATTGTATATATACAAAAATTACATCTAAATCAAAAACATCTTTCGTGTTTTCTGGATTCTTAATTAATTCATTGAGGCAGCACATTTTCGAGTATAAAATGTCATCTAATTAGATAATAAAAAGGTAATACCACAAAAGAATATGATTTTAACTAAAATAAAATCTGAAACAGTAATAGCGCTTTGCATTTTTATTTCATTCATAGGAGTTTTGTTTCTTTTTTTAGAATGTAGGGGAAGAATCGATGACATTTACATTTGTTGAGATCCTAAAATTGCTAACGTTTTTATAAGTATTAACAATGTAAATTTTTCAAATAAGTAAAAAAAAAAAAAAATGCAAAATTTGATTTGATAGCATTAACTCTATGTTTAAATTTTTCTTCTAAAAAGACTATATCTACCTTTAAAATTGTATAATACATTGCCTTAACTATCAAGCAAATACAAAATATTAAAAATATATATAAGTAATGAAAAAAACACTCTTTAAGGATATAAGAAAAGTTATTTGAAATTTTTTAATGGTGCCATCATTAATATAGTCATTTTGTATGTAGTTTTATGTGAAGGCATTGTATTTAAATACTATTTCTAAGTGACACTTCATATACATTATTGAAATAAGTAAACACTTCTCATGAAATAGCCTTCGATTTTGTTTTGTTTTTCTATATAAATTGATTATAAATTTCAGTTATCATATTTTTATAATCAATAATTCATACTTAGCATTCATATAAATATTGAAGTATATTTGGTGAGTTTCTCTTTTCCTAATTACATAATATTTTTCCTTTTTTAAAAAAGTTTATCACGAATTAATATTTAGCTTCCTGTAATTGTAATCAGAGTATTTGTATTTAAAAAAAGCACGATTAAATTAGATGTTTTTAAAAAGATATATACTACGAGGCTAGAGCAAAAATTAATAGACTTAAACTTGAAACATAAGCTCTTTATTTATCATGTCATAATATACATTTATATATAATTTTAAATGCTTTTTATTCAATAAATTTACAATCAATTTATTACTGAACATTTTAAATGATCGTGATGTATAAATATTTCCTTATGTCTAATTATCTTCTTAAAACTGATCATTTTTGATTTCAATAAAAGAAGAGTCGGTTTTAATTTTACAATAAAATGTTATTTTTTTAAAAATTGAATACTTGTTTAAACAAAATATCTTTTCCTAAATGATTTGAAATGCTGACTGAATAGTGGCAATAAAAAATATCTTTTAAATTCGAAAATTTTTGAATAATTCATTTAGATATTTTTTTTTTCTTTTGATAAATGAGAAATATAATATCTGTATAAAAAATTAAATCCAGTCTGTGCAAAATTAGAATAAGTTTTGCTTTCTATATTGTATATAGTCTGTTGCAAATAATATGTTAGCACAATTGCCTTCATCTTTAAAAAGTTCAAAAGAATTAAGTATTATAATACAAATGCTTGATTGATAACTGTGATTATATACGATATTAAAATTCATTTAAATTTAAAATTAATATGAAAATCTCTAGCCATCATTATGTTTTAATTTGAAACTAAATATTATGTTTTATAGTGAATGCGTATCATCTGTTTCGACCATATAAGTCTGTAAGCATGAAAGTTACTATACTTTTTCTATTTAGTATGAAATGAAACCATGCCTCAACAGGCCCTAGAAGTGACTGATGATGTTCATAATCAGTCATGGCACTTTAATTTACAAGACATCAAGTCAGGCCTCTCCCTAACACAGAGCTCTTGCTTTCTTTAAAGCTTATCGCCTAACAGACAAAAGACGTGAAATAAAAATTGTTTCCCAGTTCAGGAGGTTACAACCTTAGTTTTATGTCGGCGTGACCTATTCCCCACACTTCGATAAGCTTAAATTGTTGAATAATGATCTGTTCAAAAACTTAAATGAAGTTTTTAATACCAATGATTCGAGCATTGATATATTTTGAGGAAAATTTGACACATGCGATGGATGTATTTCTGGTTAATGTTCTTTCAAATATTCTCAACATTTCAAAATCCCAATTCCTTTAAGCTGGAATTTTCTTTACAGGTTTTAAAAATCTCAATATATTTGTATTGCTTATTTAGGAAACTAAGAATGTCAAAAACTGCTTGTTAGTAACAATCTATCTCTCTTTAAACACCTAAGAATCTATTTATGATATTCATAAGCCTTTTAACACTGTGATAATCTTTTATCTGGATATTCCTTACAAATTTCGATTAAATATCTTCATGTTATTGTGTATGTCGAGATAGTGATGTTTTTGTTTAAGTACTATATTAGTAGGATGGGTGCTATATATATGTGTGTATGTACGTAAAGGTTTAAAATTTTGAAGCTGACTGTAGTTCGAAGACATTGAAGAGACTTTTGTTGTTTTTATGTCGTTTTATTTCATCACGAAGTAGGCATGATTATGTACAAGCGGGGAGCGACGAGCACCCACACAACTGGGAATGTCAGACAGAGGAATGAGGGAGAGTTCTTGGACATTTTATCCCTGATATTATATACTCCATACTGATAGGAAAAAAATTTGTCTACAGTGTGTAAGTTCCTCATAGGGATTTCTGAACATGTGGATCCCGAAGTAGAGGAAACAAGAGATCTTTTTTAAAAAACTATTTGTTTATGTCAACAACTTTTATCAATCACTCACAGCTTAGAGCTTACGGACCAAACATTTCCACAAAGCATTTCTTAAGCCAATTAAGTAGATAACGTGGAATCAAATCAGGAAACAAGAAAATACCCTTAGAATAATGGTTCAAACCTTAGTTTGGCCCAAATATCAATATACACACACAAATAAATATATAATGTGTTCATATTTCTAAGAGAAATTTATTGCAAAAAGTATTATTATGAAAATGTTTATGTGTATACGTGCAAGGTAGTCAATTTGTTAAAAAGTTTTAAATTTTTACTATGGAAATATAACACTCCTTTAACGAGAGAAAAATAAAAAAGTACAGAAATTAAAAATATTTTATTTTTCCTTTCATTTTCAATTTTGAATTTTTAACCAAAGGAAAAATTTTATATCAAGTTCACGCAAGTAAAATAATTTGGAAATATAAGTATTTATTTCCTTCAAATAAAAATGTCTTTCATTCTATAAAAGCTAAAAAATAATTTAATGCTTCTCATTTCTCTTAGGGAGCCTGATATATGCTTATCGTATAGGAACACTTTTAATAATATTTCCTGTGGTCTAATAACAGAGAGATCACTAAATTAAAAAGAACAACTGTAAAATCTTAGAGGAAAAGACTTTTGAATCACAAAATATCTGGGATCTATTTTTTAAAAACTATTTTATATTTTAAAGAAATTTCCAACTTTTAAAAATGTGGTTAGTAATTAATGTATTTATAGTAACGTAAAAAACAACTTTGTAGGATTTAATTATTAATTTAACTTTCCGTTATGACCTCTTGTTATCAAACCAAAAATGCTAAAAGTAATCAAATTGCAATTTGATTGATTAAATAGAAAATAAAGTCAATAAGACGGGTAAGATGTCTGTATATTGATAATGGTGACTGGAGGGAAATTTAGTAATAAAGCCTTCTTAAATTTACTAATAAAGATAAAACGAATAACGTCTCATAAATTTAATGATCTCTAATGAATGCAGAGACTTAACTATTTTTCTACACATAAATCCAATAATTTTCAAATTTATTCAATAATTGTCCCCAATACTTTTATAACCTTAGTACTATTATTACAGCTTTGTGCAAGGATAGGGGACGTAACTACGCTGAATTACACCTGGCAGTTCCACCAAAACAAATTTCTGATTAGCGTTGAAATTTCTATTAAGATCAACGTCTATTAATGACCTATTATAATCCAGCCACCCATTATAAAAGTCTCTTCACGTTGGATTTATACGTTAATTAATTTAATGAATCCTTTGCCTTCCGGAGCCTCAGTAATTCATGAATTATTAATTATCAAACAATTAACTTCACTCGTTGTCTATTATCTTCGCACAGTGTGAGCTCTCCTTCTAGACATGCGTACTTATTACTTTCCGCTCCATCATTCGGGGATCGGAGTTATAAATTAAGAAATTTTCCTTTCTCAGGATAGACCAGGTGTAATGACCGAGGTCTGAAATTTTAATCATGTTATGATAGTCATATTTACAGCCTGAATTACGTTTTTATGAATTATCGCACATTGAACTTAAAAGAGCATTATGTTTCTTTCACAATGAAATAATATAAAAAATGTTTAATAAAATTTATCATGCAAGTTTCTAGCATGTTGCGTTTTGTCTTAAAAGCAGCATAAATATAACGTGCCTTAAACTGTATCATTTTTATATTTTAGATACTTTATATATAGAACTTTTTTTAGTATTTAGTGTAGCGGACAACTGGACATACATTTTTTCTGAATAATTTTCATAAATTGTATCAAATGTGTTAAAACGGTATGATATATTTGATTCCTGTGTAAAAGCCCGTATGATGCGAAATAAGAATCATAACAGCAAAATATATCTGAATTGCTCAATTTCTTTAAGATATTGCAACAATATCATTGCATTAAACTACAGTAATAGGAAAAATAAAGAAATTTTGTAAGATCAAACACTATTTATCTTTGGAAACAAGATACCATCAATCCCCCTCCCCCCTTTTTTTGTAGTCAAAAATTTAGTTGGTGTTACATCAGTCATAAAGTTTTGTAAATGCTGAGAAAACAAATACAATCTGTTTTAACGATATTGATAAGGTCAGTTAACATTTTTTTAAAACTAACCTATTTCTTTTTCGTTTTAGAATCTATTTCCAGGATTCCGAACACCACCCTTCTGACCCAGCCCTTCATTCTAATTGAAAAAAAAAAAGTCTCCATTACTCTTGACCTCCACCACGCGCTTATCAGATCTTTTCCCATACAGCTAAAATGGTGCATTGGTGGAAATATTCTGTAAGTAGAAATTGACGCAATTCGCCTACAATACAAACATATGAATAATATATAGGAAATATTATGCGTCCATTGTATTTCATACATCAACTGCAATACAACAGTTTAAAAACCAATTTTGATAAGTTGCACATATATTTACAAACAAAGGTATAATAATGTCGAAAAGTGTTATAGAATTGTTATGGCATTATTTGTTTTATTATATATCTCACTTCTCTTCACAGGTGGAATAACATTAGTAATAATATATTATTTGTCAATATGTAAAAGGAATACGTAGGCATGAAATTGTCATGTTGTTCGCAATGTAATACTCTCTCTTTCATAAACACACAAACAAACATATCAAATTATTTTTATTTTTTAAATAAACATAGTGAATTAATAAAAATAAAATGGAATTTTTGATGAGAATGTAATTTTTGAGGCCGTTATTTACTTTTATGCCTTTCAAACTATCTAAAAAAATGAGGTAACGCGAAAGTTTGAACATTGAGTGTCAACGTTTCTTCATTTGAAATGACAAAGAAAACAAATTCCTGTCATAAACAGAAAATGCCCAAATCTTCCTATCAGACAGTTTTCAGTTACAATTTCATTGGTGAATCAGTTTTGCTATGATTGCACAAAATAATAGATCCAGTTTTTATCAAGGGTATTCTATTTCATGTCATATGCAAAAAATTATTTTACAAACATTGCTTCATTTCTTTTTAAATTTCTGACTTAAATCTATTCATAAACTGGCGTTGTGACTGAAGTGCTTCCTTAACTGATTATCTTTCATTTTAAAGTCAATATCGAGATTGAGCAATCCTCCTTATCTCTCTCCTTAAAGACAGGATCTTTTATTTATTTATCTTTTTTGCTCATATCCCGCGGAGATTTCTTTGCAAAATATCAAAAACTTGCTTTGGTTGAAAGGATGTTAGAAATTCTGAAAAAGAGTAAAGACTCACTTTAGTGAGATCGTAATTGACAACAATGTTATCATCTAGGAATGTGTCGAAAGTACAAGCTTCTGGGGCAATTCTGATTGATAGAACACTTAAGTAAGTCTCCTGCTGTGTTAGTGACATCGAAAAGAACTGACCTCCATAAAAGCGACTATTTCACCTAGAAGTTACTTCGCGTCTTCTATTTTGAAGGAAACTAATAAATTAATCCTTAAATAAAGTATACGTCAAAATAAAGTAAATTACTTTTGAAAGCAGCTCGTAATGATGATTATAGAAACTATATTAAATAGCAGTGAATAAATATCTGATGTGTGACTAATTTTATTTGAAAAAATCAGTTTTTTTAATATGTGCTTCTTTAAAGAACTATAGAGTCATTAAGCAGACAATTTTAATTGAGCGCGGTATTGGCAATGAATTTTTATAAGAGAATTTTTCTTATGAAATAAGAAATATTTAAGACAAAATGCATTATTCAATTAATGTTATAATTTAAAGGTGGGATGTTCAGATGAAACTTAACAAAAGAAGAAAAAAGCGCCGCCTGAACTTTATTTTTAATTTTAATACGATGGACAAAAAATTATGAACATAATTTCTCACAGAATAATTTATAAATTCTGGTGATTTAAAATTTTGTAAAATTTAATACAATTTATGCCCTTTTCAAAATGTTGGCTCTTTCCTTTTTTTTTTTTTTTTTTCTTCTTTACAAACCTTTTAGTTCTGTTATGAAATTCTTGCATGTCTGCTGAATGTGCTGTAAATTATTAAGACTGTTTGCAAAACTGCTGCACAGTAAGCTAACGAAGTTTGTCATAAATATTTTTTATCTTTTATTTTCTTCTGTAACTCTTTTATCGATAAAAAAATAATAATTTAAAAATAAAAATCTTTGCTATTTTGACGGAAAACAGTTCGGTATTTTTAAGTAACAATTTTACTTATTTATTTTTAGAAAAAATTGTTTTAGCTTTCAATTTCAATTTTCAACATGGTTTTAGCTTGGTGTAAATATAACCTCCTTAACTCTTTTAAAGCCGTGTTGTTTGATGGATATAAAAAAAGAAATCTGCAGTTTGACGGAGATTTTTTTCTGCATTTTTTTTGTAATAATTCTGCTATTTTTATCAATTTTGTATCGAAATACTATATGTAGAATTCTTTGTTGAGTGACTTGTGATAGCATTAAACTTACACTGATCAGTAAGTTCTCGTAAATATCATTAAGTTGTCTGGATGCGTGTCCACGAAGTATAAGCTTATATTCAATGGTGCTATTATTTTATACTTTAAGTTTGCTCTTATTTGTGTTCGCATATTGCTTATGGAAAGAGGAAAAGAATCAATCTCTGAATAAGTATTTGTGTTGAAGAGTTCGTTTAAGCAAAACTCTTTTCATTTTTCATCACAGTTGACGGTGCATTAAAATGCTTTAGTTAGTGAATAAAAGAATAAGCCGAATTCTATACACGACGATCGGCGGGTGGCCAGTGTTGACCGCAGCCGGTGCCGGTTGGATCGGCGCCCAATCGCACCTCGGTCACCATTAATTAGAAATACTTGCTGAAAACGAAGGTGTGGCAGAAGATGTGAGAAAAGAGGTCGATGAGATGGAAAATATAAAAACAAAGAAGCGGGAGAAATGTTGGTTGAGAATTATTGGTTGAAAAGTGACAGATTTGAAATAAATGGAATTTGGAATGGTGTGTAACAAAGTCTCATTCTGTTATTCATTTGAACTGATTTTGGAAAAGGAATCGAAGAATATAGGAGTTTCGCAAAAGAAGAAAATGGAAATTGAAGGAAGAATAAGAAATTGGCATCTCCATTAAAAGTGTTGACTTCAATAGTTTTCAAAAAAATTTATATTGGAAGTTAGTTATAGGATTTAAATAAATTATTCTATTATGAATAAATATTTGGAAACTTTAAAATCGTTAAAAAGGCGCTATGGATTAAAAATTGCAATTTGATAAATTTTAAAACTTTACTTTCTAATTTATCCTACCATTATCCACAAAAGTTATCTGAGGAGTATCCGCACAAGTTTTTGATTGTCTTTTTTTTTTCTTCATTTGCCAATCTCAGTATATTCTAAAATTTATTTTAAAATCTTTGAATTTTTAAATAGATAATCATACCCATTTTTATTAAAAATCTGACTTGTTTGTATGATTCAATGGGGGGGGGGGCAACCTTTAAAAAATGAAAGATACTAATATTTACACCTAGGTGAGCTGAAGAAGAAAATACGTAATGATACATAAAAACACTATTTTATCACGTCTTATTCACCTTTTTTATAAATATTCTAGGTTCTATTCCTTTTCTAAGTGTGTAGATGATATGTAATCAGTTTTTATGATAAGCTGCATTACAGATATCTTGTAAAATAGTATTTCGCTAGACATGTGGATGCATGAAAGTTGATCTATTGTCCCTAAGGAAGATTCTTTGTTAACACAGCTTCTCATTTTTTTTATTATTTTTTTTTAAATCAAGAAGTTGTGATTTTCTTGAATGTCTTGTTGACTCGTGATAACTCAAATGAAGTTAAACAAGTCTGTCGCGGATTTCTTTTGAATTTTTGAAAATTTAGAAACCTAATGGAACCTTATTTTGTTTCATACTCTTGTTAAATTTTTATACGTTACCTTTTCAAAATTATTTAAGAATCTAAGAAAATGATTAAAAATGGCAAATGGTGTCGTTAAAGTAAAATAGGACATCATTACGAATAGAGTCAAAAGAGTTATATTGACAAAAGAGTCAAATATATTGTCAAAAGGGTTTTATATACAATCTGAAATGCAAATAATTGCTTCTGACTATCAGTATGACAGAGTATGAACTACATCATGACAAAAACCCTTGTTAAGAGTTCTGATTCTCACTAATGTTAGAAAATAAAATTGCATTATTTTTCTTGTTTATGCGATTAAAAGCTCCATCCAATTTATTATTTTTCCGTCAATTTTCAATATTATTATTCAATCTTTTATTTACTTTATTATCAATTTAAAAATTCATAAAAATTTTGTAAATTTTAATTTGATTAAAACATATGTATTATAAATTTAGTGGAATTCCTAGTGATATGGGCTATTTAAAATTTCAATGAAATTTTATTTCTTCCTTTTTGATTGTGATGATATGAAATGAATATTTATACTCCAATAAATTTTCTAGTACTCTTTTGCTATAAAACTTTTTATTAACATCCTTTTCATTGCTTGTTTTACTTTCTTTTTTACTTTAGTTCTTTAAATTGATATTTTAGATCGATTTTTGGGAAATAAAGTCTATAACATGTTAAATTTTAAAGAAATTCTGCAGGAAAACTTCTTAGTAAAGGAGATTCAAATAAACAGATTTAGATCTAAATTTATTCAATTCACAACAAGTAAGTCTATTTTTTTATCATTTATATAAAAATGTTTTTTTTTCTATTTTTAAATAAATGTGAGTATCATTATATTGTAGTTTAAATCATTTAATCTTTACCGGGTATTAAAATCTAAGTTTTAGGATAAATAGAAGAAAAAAAATAAAAATTTAAAACTTTATCTATTGTTGTCTAGCACACAAAATAAATAACTTAAAAGAAAGCCATTGGCAGCAACATTTGTATTCAGAGTAGCGACTTGTCCTAATGGGTGTAAGCATGACTAGTGGATTCTATATCAATTAAATGCAGCTGCATCCTCGTGAAAACCATTCTCTTTGTCTCTTTCTCAGATCTAAAAACACTCATACCTATCAACACTGAAGCGTGCGATATTATCTATTAATTAGCATCTTTAAAGGAGTGATTCTATTATTAGGTGTGTAATTACATGAAGGATTTGCATCCATTGACTTTTTCATATAAGGGCGTGTTTTTGCCCACCGTGTAACTTTCAGCTCTCCCCATTCAGCTAGAGATTGTATCGAAAACTCTGAGCATGAAGGAATAAAGAAACTGGATATGAAAAATGATTCGAGTACGTGGTTGTTCCAGATGGATTTGATCTTTAAGCTTGAAATGAATTAAAGGTGTTTGAAAAGGATGTGTCTTCTTCTTAAAGAAATTAACAGAAAGATCTTATTTCTTGAACAGTATAAAGCAATTTTATGCTTAGTCCAATGACATTTTCAAGTGCCGAACAAAGGAATTAAACATTTTGTTTTAAGCAAGCCACCTATGACGACCATTTAATTCGCTAAGAATAATATACACTAAAATTTTCAATAAATATTTTATGTACCTTTATTTATTAATAGTTTCTTCAACAAAATATTTTAGAGCATCAAATTCTGATAATCATATAATCCATACTAATATAGAAGCCCTAAACTGCTCTGTTCTTTGTACTACGTATCTTGCTAATTTTCTGTTAGCTCCCATAAAATTTGAATTTTAAATTAAAGTAGAAATGATTAAACTTATATTGATACAAAAACATTTTTACTGAAACAAGTATGTTTTTTGTTGTTATGACTACAGAAAACCAAACAATTCGGAATTGAAGTCTTACGTATCATACTATAAAATAATTTTCATAAGTTACTCAGTATTTCAATCAATAAAATAATTGATAAAAATTTCTCTGATCGATTATAAAATTCGAATTAACCGAAGGATTTAAATAAATCAATAATAATAATTTACTTTGAACCAGTCCAATTAACAAGTATCCTTTATAAAATTATTAAATCTAAATTTGCATAGTTCTGTGATGCTAGGAAATCATATTCTACGGAATAGTCTTAATACTCTAACTTTAAAATAAATTTTATAAAAAATTTAGACATTTCTATCTTCTCCAATAAAATCTGACAGAAATATGAATTTTTAAGATTTTAAAAGAATAAGTACTTTCTTAATCTTTGGCCAATCAGCCATGGGGAGTTTCCTGCAGCTGATGAACCTTTATCCTCTTTGGGATTGTTGCTTTTATATAAGATAGTAATACTCAAATTTTCATACTTCATTCAGTTTTAATTGCAATAGGCTTTCTTTTTATTTAAAACTATTCGTCTTTGGTGATCAGTTGGTTCGCATGGAATATGGTTATATTTAATTTGTGCAGGTGTTTCTTAACTTTCATGAATTCGACCAAATTATCAGACATTAAAACTGCCCATATTTAAAAGAATTTTTCTCTTTTTTTAAAATAAAATTTTTTGTATGAAGATCAAGAATTCAAAGAACATACAATTATTGCCTTTCTTTTTCCTTTTAAAAAGTAATGTGTATTTTAAGTTTTTATCTTTCTGGAAGCTGAAACTGGGCAAAAACTTATGTATAACATTAAATATAGTAAGTTTAATGAACATACGAGATTAAAATTTAGAGAAACATTATTATCTTGAAATCTTATAAAACGCAAACCTTCAAACAGCAAAATCAAAATTTCAAAATATGATTTCCAAAAGTATTCATATTTTTGTATTTTTTTGTGAATATAAAATTTCTGAAATAATGTATCGAATGCATTAGTAACTGAAATACACCATTTCAAAGTGACCCAAGTTTATTTTTCTCCCTCCGACATGAAAAAATACCTGTAATGTGTATTTGTTCACTGCTATTTTAAATGCAAGCTTCATTACAATTCTGTTTCTCTCTCGCTCTTTTGGTTTCATTTAATAAAACTTAATATAGCTTTGTTTCATTTGAATATCGGGGCTTAATTCAAAGTAGATCTAAAATTGCAGTTTTATAGCATATGTATTTTGCAGAGTTCATAATTTTGGAAAAGTAAAATAAATGTCACGTCTAATTTTCTGAATATTAGAGTATTGTTTAATGCATCTGAAAAATAGAGATAATTTTATTTTATATCATAATTTTAAATGAAAATATTTATATACACGAAATGATGTATCTCCTATATTTTTTAATGTCCCGTGCTTACTCTGAATGGCTGGCCTTTGAAGCGTCATAAATTATTCAACATCTTTCTGCTCATAAATTGAAAATAATTCATCTACGGGAATTTTAGATTTAGAGTAAACATTTTGAGTTTATAATAAATTTCCCCAATATATTTCTTACTACTGGCGTTTTTCGTAAACACATTTAGAAAAATTTAAGATACCAGAAGCATTGCAAAAATGTCACCCCGAGTACAAATTTGCTGTTCATATACATTTATCTTCATTGAAAAAAAGAAAGATAGAAAAACACGTCGTCACGGGCCTTATAACAAAATGGATCAGCTCTTAATTCTCCCCTTTTGCTTTCAAACCGCCGTCCTTCGGATAGGGTCGGGGCCATGGCATTTCATTTTGTCAATAGCACAGACCATAGAAAAGCTTCAGTTCTCCATAGAGCTGTCGGTGCGTTTGATTTGAAAAACTCGGCAAATAAATCTGCAACATCTCCTGCTGTGTCTCTCTCCACAAACATCTTTTTCTCTGAGTAGAAAATTAGCAACTGGCGAACCTGCTCACGTATCGCTACTAGCTTTCCCTCTTCAGCCTTTCTTAAGTACCTCCTAATGCGTCCTTTTGACATCCGTTTTTTAAATAATGACCCCTCCTTTCAACGGCCGCTTTTATTTCCTTCATCTTTTGCCATAAAACTTCCATTACAGTCCCACACCTTCCTACCTTCCCCTGAATGGGAAGAGGGAATTCCGCGTGCGGCACGTTCCTTTGTTGTTAGGCGACAGCAGCACTTGTGGCTTACACTTTTTGGTGGCTCCCATAAGTTCCGGGTTAAGTTTTGTATTAGCTGGATTTTGATTTTGAAGTCTGAAACCTTTATTTCCAACACTATATTATTTCTGCATTCATTTCAATTCCTTCTTCTAATAAACAAGATATCACGTATTGGCGAATCTTGTGTTAAATAAAAATTTCACTATTCTTGGACAAATAAAATAATATTTTACTAATATTAAATGGAGTATTTTACATTCAAGAATCGAAACAAAATGGCTTATAATGATAAATAGATATAAAACAGAAGGAAAATTTATGGGACCAATGAAATTCGAGTTTTGATTCGGCGTTCAATGCTTTATGAATATGATGATTATGTAGTTTATTCGTATGCAAAATTGAAAATATTGACTGCCATGAAGAGCAGTCAGTATTTTCTAAGAATCACAATCGTGAAAATGTAATGTCTAAGAATTCATTAATATTTATCATAGTGCTTAAAGAATACAACATTTTGCCAATGAGCATTCGAAAACGCCTAATAAGCTGTAACTTAAATATATTTATTTAATATTTCCTCTTAGAAGTCTAAATTTATTTATCCCGTTCTGTTTTCCTTTTATATCGTCTAATTAATAAAAGTAAATTTTTGTAACGGTATAAGACTTCTCATGAACCGAGTAAAATGTCTTGAATGGTGCTTTTAAATTTAATTTTATTCAAGTTTTAATATAGCATTCCTTATATGAAAGGTATACAACATTGTTAAATTTATGAATTTTAACATAAAATTCAGGTAAATTAGGGAATATATATGGGAAAAGGTGCTAATTGATATGAAGTGTATTTACTTCAAGTTGGGATACAATAACATTTTTAAGAGCATAATATAAACAGTATATGAGAAATTACAATTGTTGATTTGATATTAATACGTTTAAAAATTGATTTAAAAATAAAAATAAGTTGAAATTAAATTTTTTAAATTACATTTCTACTATTTAACTCTTTATATTCATATTTTTGACTGCACTCCCAAGATATTGATTCCTTAATAGTTATTGATATCAGTTCTTATATGGAAAAAAATAATTTTTGCATATAGTTATAAATAATTTTATGTCTATATGAATTTCATATTTTTGCAAATTATTTAATTAAGCATTAAATTTTATGATAATATACTAAATTAAAAAATCTGAGTTTTAAAATAGTTTTGAGCTCATTGAGCAATTAAATTTTATTCCTAGAAAATGTCAAATGATTAATTCGTCAACTTTCCATGCCTGATGTCAAGAAAATTTACCTACATAAATTTAAACACCTATTTATTACACTTATTTTTATTCTTAATTCAACTTTAAATTAATATAAATAAGGCCTGTATTTATGAATTAAATTTCTAGATAAAATCATGATTGAGTAAATCTGTAATTTCTCACATTATTCCTTAATTCTCCATTAAACTTTCTCTGCAGTAATATATATATAATTGCAATTAGCTATCATTCCATTGGATGCATGTAATAATTGAGTCACTGGAGTTCCATAAAATGAAATTATCGTCGATAATTATTCATTTCTTTATGTAAAAATTATTTGAACTTTTTTTTTTATCTAGAGAACAACTTTTGTCTTAGCTCAATTATATTTCTCACATTTTCAGATACAATAAAAACATCAACGTACTTGTTAACTACGTCTAGCATTAAGGACTTTAAATTCACTGTGCAAACATGTATTTAGGTCTTAATGCTTAATATTTAGGTATTAAATCATTAAACACCAACTAACAAGGAAAAGAAAAGAATTTGGATACGATAAGGTTTATCTAATGTAATCCCTCATCTATTTAACTTTTTTTTCAATGCGTATTTCGATAAGAGAAAAGCCGCTGAAGCATTATATTGCAAGTGCGTTCAGAATCAACATTGCGAAATAAAATGCAGCTATTAAATATCTTAGATGTCTTTTTCTTTTTTTCTTTTTGCCTGTAGGGTAACTGTAAACATCGTAGGCAGTGCTGTAAATTATTGCTTCTGACAGATGTCACACAACCTATTAAACCGAAAAGAAGCAGAAAAAGAATCTTAAATTTCTTTCCCTTTTAATGGGAATAGTATATAGCGACATCTGACCACCTGGTTAGGGGATCGAATCGAGTAATTTTCTGCGAAGTGGACGTCACTCGAAAATATCTTCAGAATGATTAATAACTCAACTTGTGATATTTGAGAAGGCAAGGGTGGCATTTGATTAAAAAAAGAATTCAGCAAAATCACAGTATAATAAGAGGACTGTATTCTCGGGTTGTGGTGGCCATTAATTCGATGATAATGATGAGAGGATGATTATCGATTATTTTCACAAATATTTGCAACCGAAATCGATTAAAGGCTCATGTAAATATATCGAGAACAATCTAATCATTTAAGTGCTGGAGAAGAGATAATTTCATTTTGTGGACGTTAACGCTTGAAACAGATACATGGGATAAAAAAGTGGGGTTTCTCGCCTTATAGGAGAGGAATGCGACACCCTGAGCAATTATGAAAGATTGCGTCGCTTTCTCCTCTTAGTAATTTCCATTCTGAGGATTAATGATGGACTAAAAACATTATTGTTCGTTACACGATACTTGCTTGTTTCATTACAGTGCCAAATGATTAGTGACTTCGCGATGGTGAGTGTATAATTGAAGTTCGAGCAGAGACGACTTTGGCTAGATATTTAATTTCCTTCCAGGGTTTTTTTTATATATATGAACTTCCTTTACTAAAATATGGGCCTTGGAAACATTTTTTTCTGTTATGTTTTTAATCTCTCTTTTGATCTCTGATTTATTGGTCTAATATTCGCTTGTAATAAGAAGTCATGCAGTATATTTGAACAGCATTCATTTTATTTTGGCTTTCTAGTCATTTAATTAATTATTCAAAAGTCCTCTCAAATATACTTGGTACCTAAGTAAAAATATAAAATTTGATACTTAATTACAGAATTCATGCGAAATAAAGTGTACGCAGTTATAATTTGACCGAACTTAAAAAAAAACAATTCTAAACAAATTTTAATTTAAACGAATACAAAGAAGGATTTTTTGGAAGAAAGACATTTGAAATTCGATCTTTCCTTTAAGAAGTCGTATTAGAATTGCATAACGGTTTTTAGCCTGATAATTTCCAGCAAGAAATATATGCATTTTTCAAAAATATAATTAGATGGAATTTTTTTTATTTGAAAGGAAAACACAATGATTTCTACTTTACTTTAATTATTGTTTTAACATCAGTTAGTAAATGAACCTGTTTTCTGTTGTTATTTTTATGTTAAAATTCAAATATTTCTTAGAATTTTCATTTAATGTTAGTTATGTTCATTAATATTAAACCCATTTCTTTTATTTGGATCAATGTTATAAAATATTTAGTTCAATTTTTTAAAATTGAAAACAAATTTCTGCTTTACATTTGTTTAGTTTCGTTGCCCTGCATATATTTAATTATATATTTTTTATGAAATTGGGCCACAACATTTAAAACCTGTAGAGATTTCTAAGAAAACTATGTAATTTTTTACTCAAATCTGGTAATAACTAATATATTTCTAGTTTGTTATTATTGTATCCTTGTTTGAGTATTATAATATGCAATCTTAAATTATTTCTACCGAAGTTCTTATATTTTTCTCCTTTGTTAACATTATTTTTCTCAAACAAATAACTAATCTAATTTAAATTACTAATTAAAATGAATTACTTTTTAAGACTTATGTATCCGTTATCTTTTTTTTTAAATTTCATAAGGTTTCATTTTATATCATTTAGTTCATTGAGCCTCTGGCTAGAAAATACATATAATGTTACTTTTTTCTTCGAAAAAAAGCAAAACTAACTTCGCTAAACTACATATCCAGAATTTGTTACTCTACTTAACGGAAAGTCACATTAGGAAATTGTATATATTAAAAATATCTATATAAATAAAAGTGAATATTTGTCTGAATGTCTCTTATGCCTTCATAAACCGTTCATCCGATTGCGATATACTTGGTCACCTTATTGCTTACATCTACGGGATGGTTATAGAGATAGTACAATTATCTAAAATTAAATAAAAAAATTTCGAATCTCTACTGCATCTATTTACCAAGGATTAATATCCAAATAATACACCGGGGATACAACAGATTAAGTAGCCAAATCCGAACTAAATGCTAAATCCAAGTTAAATGTTAATATTTTGTAGCTATTATACGCTAATGTAATTCAACTCCTTCTCAGAGGCTTCAAACTTTGTTACAGACTATGCGAGAAAGTTTTGGGAAGACCAATCCTGCGGGTTTTAAATTTTAATTACATTTTAGCGTTTTTCGCATTAATTTTCAAAAATAATTTTGTACCATCTTAATTTTCAAAAATTATCTTTTCAACTATATGAACGATTTTATGGCATAAATATATTTTCTATGTTTGATCAATTTTAAAAGAAAAAATTTTAATCACATTTTCTAAAATCAAATTTGAGAATTCTGAATGAATATTAAACGAATCACGAGAGACAATAAATAGTTTCTTTCATAACCATTCCAAATGAACACCAAGTTTTACAATTCTAAAAGAATACACAACCAAGTTTTACAATTCTAAACGAATACACAACCAAGTTTTACAATTCTAAAAGAATACACAACCAAGTTTTCTCATTTTAAAAGAATAAACAAATCTAATGTATAAAAATGAATATTTATTTGTTCATATTTTATATACTGTCGTACCATTCATCTTATTTCGATAAAAATTACCAAATTATTGATTGATTGAACTTAATATTATTTTTTTTCGGCGGAAGCAATGCGCCGGGCACCAGCTAGTATAGGTATTAAAGAAATAAGTAGCTGTAAATTAATAATAATATTTTTCTTAGTCTTCTTCTTTATTTTTCAGTTCTTAAATATAACATCTTTAATAAGTTTTTGAGTTTTTACATTCCTGTTTATTTATTAGAAGATTAGCTGATTTGATTAGATGAAAAAGAAGAAACTATATCATTCCTTTCATAAAATTTAAGAAGTAGTGATTTCGGTTTCTTTTTCTTTCTGAATTATTGGTCGATAGAAACTATTTGTTTTTGTTTTTTGCCGAAGGCCTCATTCAAGTTGTTTTGCATCAGATACTAAATAAAATAAAAGAACTAGTTGGCTAATATCCTCAAATCTTTTATGGGCTTACTCACCTTAAAAAAAATTTATGCCTGCCCATAAACTATTCATATAATTTGAATGAGGGTCCTCCTTATAGATGTTAAATTTGGCTATTAAAAACTTAATGTGTTTTTCTGTTTTGCAATAATGAAGGTCTCTATCGATGAGATCTTTGATTTCTAATTTACAACTCTCAACTGATATGTTATGGACATTCGATATGTCTTTGCCGAGTGAAATATATTCATCCTGTTAATAAAATATACTTTTGAGTTTCGTATATGCAGTTATTAAAGTTTACTGTAATTATTTAAGTCAGAAGTTTAATTTTGATGTGTTATTGACATGCAGTATATTTTTACAAATTGGATTATATGCAATTTTTTATTCTTATATGTAGTATAGCATATTTTTTTTTAAAAAAAAAAAAGGTTTAAAAAAAAATATTGGGAAGAGATTTTTTTTTTTTTTTGCTTTTTTAATTTTTTACTGAGCTCGTTTTTATTTTACTGAATTATAGAATATTTAGAATTATTTTCAAATTTTTCGTTCCATCTAATTCCGAAAAATTATTTTGTGATAGAAAAAAGAGAACACTTTTCTTTGATCCTGATTATTAAGAGTTTTGTAAACCTTTTCTTTTTCCAACATCTTGATCAATGACTATACCATTTAGAATAATGATGGTATATCATAAACGATAGTGATGGCATACTATATATGATACGTGATAATATACCATACATGATAGTCTGTTGATCTGATATATATATATATATATATATATATATATATATATATATATATATATAATATAAATTTTCAGATATTGTGCAGTTTGTGCATATGGGCAAATAAGAGGAAAGGTTAAATTTTCCAATAAAATAAAAGAAATTGTTGATAAGATGTCTTTAAAACATTTCACATAAATGACAAAAAGAGAATCAAAAGTTAAAAATATTTAGTACTATTTAATTCATGCTAGTAAAGAATTGGAATGTATTAAGGTCACTTTTGTAATAAACATGAACAATTAACTTTGTTAAGTAATAATTGGGTCGCCCAATCAATTAGCATTTGAAAATATTCCCTTTTTCTTTTGTAATCTACAAGCCAAAATTGACGGCGTCAGGATCAATGCGGTTGTAATGACATGATATCTGCCAATCAAATAAGAGAGTGGAATTTCAGAAAAATATTTCATTGACTGCCATATATATATATATATATATATATATATATATATATACACACACAGAGAGAGAAGAATAATTTGTTCTAATCCAGGTTAAACATTTCCTGTGTACACAACAGACGAAGGTTAAAGGTCTATATTAAAAAAAGAGTTCTCCATTAATTAAAAGAAAAACAAAAGGTCTATATTAAAAAAAGAGTTCTCCATTAATTAAAAGAAAAACAAAATCTCAAGAAGCTAACAGGGTGTTAACCAGAACCGTTACCAGGGGGAGCTTCTAAAAGCTCCCCCTGGTTCGCAATCCAAAGGTCTCTCCCCTCTCTTCAAAGACAAACCGGCACTTTATCGCTGTCCGTCTTCTCAATCTCTATTCGTCTACGTCAGTTCTCATTCGGCCAGTCATTCAGAAAAAATTTCCCTCAATTGTGGCCCCAGTCTTTCATGGCATGAGACTGTCCATAAATGATGCATCTTAGCAATTGACTACTCTGGAATACGTGCCACTGATATTCCTTCGCAAAGGGATTATCCGGCACCCAGCTGTTGGACATTCCCTTCTTTTGAAGAAAGGTTTCATCCCCACAATGAATTTCATGTGTGGCATAATGACCAGATGCGAAAAGTCGGTGATAAGGAGATTCACCATCATGAAATCTGGCAGCTTTTAATAATGGAGAGGGCTAAGCGATGTTGAGCAGCTGCCTGGAAATTTCACTAATCGTGAATGGAACAGAGGAACGTTGCAGGTTAGAGCGTTTTCCCCTGTGATCTGAGTGATCCGTGTCCGAGTTCTGATGATTATTCTTTACCTAATGCTCTATCTTTTAAGTGCATGAAAAAGCTCCCCTGTGAAAAGGGGTTGTGCAAGTCATTGTGGGAGTGTTATCTTCATATAATTTAGAAGTCAGACTTCTGCCTTCGGGTGCTCAGGGGTCTTTACCTTCAGAAACTACTACACCCTTTTTCCGTTGTAACGCAGACACTACATCACCGGTAATATAAATAAAAATTTAAATTTATTATGGATAAATAGAATATATCTATCATTTAAAAGTTTTTCGTTTCAAAGTTTCGCAATAATAATTATTATTCCATTTCAATACGAAATGTCTTATTGTTTTATTAGATGGAAAAAAAAAAACTTCAGTCCGTCTAGATATAAAAGATTAGTGTCTGCTTTAATTAGTATCCAAAAATAAATACAGCAGATCTTTCAATTTGAAGTGAGCATTCGCACTTCTACCTACCAATAGAAATCCTTACTTAAGCACATGAATTTCAAATGCGTCTTGTTTTTACACCTGTCTGTTTCTGAAGGCTTCGACATGATGTAAAACGTAAAGTATTACAAAATGATATTTGCTCTGGGCGGAATCTCTGTTGATTGCGGATTACGATAGCAGATTCATTCATCTTGGTGACTGTCATACGAAAAGAACTTGTTGTCAATTGGCGGCAATCCTATTGACCGATATGTCGAAGATCGTATTTGTCGATTAAATTAAATGAAAACACAGTATCTATTTATCTGTTTGGTTAAAAAACGAAATGTTTGCTCTCCATTCTATTGAATGACATGAAATTAATTCGTTTTGAATTTATCATTTTGCATTCGGTCATTCGAAAGATTTAAAATCTCCAAAATTAGATTGCATTTCATGACTGGATTGATTTTTAATTTCCATCATGCATTTCATTCGTTCTACTAAAACTATTGCACGAAATGTTTACTTTTAAAAAAGACGTCTTGCAACTTAGTAGTATTTACTGTCAGATTATTGAAACCTGATGATAGAAGTTTAAAAGAAAATAAATAAATTTTTGACTTCAGTATCTAGAAAAGGTAATTTATAAAGTTAACTAATTTTTTGCTACAAAATAATCTATTTAAAATGAAATTAACATGAATGAAATTTCAGATTGAGATTTAATAGTACTGTTAAGACATCTTTGTAATTTTTCGTTAATACTAATTTTTAGTGAATTATAATTTTTGTCTTTTAAGTCATTTAGTTTCCATGCTATTATATGTTCCTATTATTTCAATATTATTCTGCTCATGATTGCGCCACATCAAAGAAAGAACTAAAAGACGGACATGGCCTTAAGATAAACTTTCTTTGTCGCGAGAAATATTAAAAGATGTATTTCAGTTACACGCAGAAACATGTGTTTATTATCAAGGGGTTGAGACGATTAAATGAAACAGAGATGAATAAATATCAAATATTTAAAATTCATTATGTATGATATTGATTATGTGCTACGCTACTATTACATAACAAAGAATAGAGCATTGTGAACAACAGAGAAATGTTTGAAGACACAAATTTAGAGTTATAAAAAATTTTCAAATATCTTTTAAGTATCCTCCAAAATTAAACAGCATGTATTTACAGTTTAAAAATACTCAGAAAAATATATAAAAGAAATTTCTGCACATTGATATAAGGAAAGTTGAACTCTTATATTTAAGATACAAGAAATGTGTACTAACTTCTTTTTATAAACAATTGTTCTAGTAAGTCATTTGGCTCTTTGATTTAGGAAGGCCCATAGATGCAATAAGAATCGTGATTGATATTTTTTACTCTATCCTTACTACTTGCCTTCATTTTGTATATGTTAACAATTGGATGGCTGCAATGCATGCCAATTTATTATCTTTGTTGCTGTTGTAATCCGTTCTGGGGACACTTTAATAAATAATTTTCTAGTATATCATATTTTATAATAAATTAATATAATGATGTTATTCTTGCACTTAGCAAGAATTGCATCATTACAAAAAAAATAATTTTATTATAATAACATATTATTTTTCATTTACAGAAAAAAAATGAATTAGAAAATTGAAACTCAATGAAATGTGTTCATAATAAATTAGAAGCTAACGATTACTTTCAATAAGGTCGATAACGCAAACAAAGATGTTGTTTTGTATACAAGTAAACCAAAAAAGAATAATTTTTCCAAAACTTTCTCGCATATTTTCTACTCTTCCCCTACGCTGTAATTGTAAACCTTGGGCAAGACCTGAGTGGAACGAGTGCGCAGATTATTATTTTTTGAGTCTCACATTGTGTGTATTATATACTATGCATGCAATGTGTTTCATTGTATAGCCTTTGAAAGCGGTACTTGAAAATAACTGCATACCAATGGCAAACATTAATTATCAAATATCAATCTTTGACATGAATCTAGTATACGATCTTCGGTGATTTTCTTTTTGTAGTTAATCGCTTACATGCGGTTCAAAAATAAATACATGGAAAATCAATGATCTTTTTAAACATATTTTTTTCCTACTCGATTGAAATCAAAATTTTACACCAAACTACAATTGTAGTCGCACTATCACGTGCAAATTTCATTTATTTTAAATCATTAAGTTTTGAAATTATTGTATTTACATACTTGTCAACATATTGATTAGGAGATGATCAGACCTTTGTCGGGTGTCTGTTTTAAATTTGATATGATTCTACATTTTAAATAAATCCGTGTGCCAATTTTTAACAGTACGCAGGTTTTATATTCATTTATTATTTTTACATTTTGTAGTTACGGCGTTTTCTTGTGTTCGGATAACCGAAACAGAGAAACTTCCAAAGACAAAGTCTATATATTTGATGTTATTCCGTATATTATATTTAAATGAAATATTTTTGAAAATAATGTTGACAGACAGAAAGAAGGGAAGACAAATAAAATTTCAAAAAAGTATTTTTTAATATGAGAATCATTTGAAAAGTGGAGATTCATCATGATCTGGGTTCCCTGTTTATTGACTATTACAGTATTTTCTCTTTGGGTGTCAGAAAGAAAGAAAAATTAGCAGTATTTTTTTAAGTGGTTAAAATGCCTTAACATTATTAATCTTTTAGTGCTGGTTGACAGTATATATATACTATTCAAAACTTCTGAAAATGCTATTGATTGTAGCAATCTGAAATCTTTCCATGAAGCTTTATTAACTTTTCCTTGTAGTTGCCATTCATCAATAAATAATTAGAGCAATTTCTGTACTTCATATGTTAGCTTATATATAT
The DNA here is from genome assembly GCA_026543055.1 of Argiope trifasciata. NCBI lineage: Eukaryota > Metazoa > Arthropoda > Arachnida > Araneae > Araneidae > Argiope > Argiope trifasciata. Next base: position 1,434 of record JAPMOQ010030470.1, on the reverse strand, counting down.
ATATATATATAATGATTTAAAATTTGGAAGTAGTTTGCAGTTCAAAGACATTGAAGAAACTTTTGATGTTTTTACATCGTTTTATTTCATCACGAAGAAGCAAGCATATTTATGTACAGCAGGAGCGATGACACTCACACAGCACAGCGACAGACCGAGGAATGAGGTTAACCTCTCGAACATCTTATCCCGAGTCTTAAATAGCTTATTTTGATAGGGAAAATCTTGCTTACAGTGCTTATAGACAATTAAGTTTCTCATAGGAGTCTCTGCACCTGTGACTCTCAAAGTAGGGGTAACACACGAATTTTTTAAAAAAAGTATTTGTTTAGGTCAGCAACTATTATCTATCACTCACTCCGTGGGAATAGCTGTCTAAACAACTTTTCAAAGCATTTCTTGAATTAATTAAGTAGATAACGTGAAATCGGATCAGGAAATAAGAGAATATTTTTAGAATGAAGTTGCTATGAGCTAAATTAAGATAAAGTTTAGAAATGAATTTGGATTTAAATTAAACATTAAAACATTTTTGTAAGTTTTGTATTTTATCGTTTTCCGTAATTATGTATGCTTTTCTATTTTTACTTATACTTTTTTACGTGGTTTTATGCAACATTCACTTTTTAAAATCAAAATAAAGTCGAAGATAAACTTTTAAACTAACTTCCAATAAACTTTTGGAATGTTTTCTTTCATATAAGAATGTTTTACTTTTTGTGCCTTCGTGATTCGTGTAAAATTTTGATGGTTTATCAAGTTATAATTGGGTACTCTTCACAGATGTTTGGGTATAACCGATCATGAACAATTCAACGATTTTAAATTTGAATGATTATACAATCAAAGATTAATGATGAAATTTTCAATTTTTTCCCCTTCAGCTATTATCTTATGGTATGCATATTTACTTCATATCTTAAAGGTACTTAATTTAAGACTCCTTTTATTTTTCTCGAATAAACACTGCTCTAGGCATGCTACTTCATTCTTTCAAACGATACAGCCTCATGGCCCCTCCCTTCTACGAAGCGTGTGCTTCGAATCGGATCACGTCAAACAAGCCTCAATCCTCCGCAAGCAGAACATTCCTCTTGTTAAGGCACTCCGACCCCGCTAATAGCCAAACAACCATTTCTCTTACATTTCGTCGGACTTTTATCCGCTAAGTATACCTTTCGCTTAATTGCAGAGGCGAGGTTTCACAACCGAATAATAATAACAATAAAAAAGATTAATACTAATCACAATAAATAAATTTAACAAAGCAAAAATCGCTATGAAATTCACGACTACCAGTGCCATTTCAGGCACGGATTTGATGTCGGTGCCACGGCCCTTTTATAATGGCACCCCCCTTTGTGCGATTATAAGCAGGTTGTTGGCAGCGAGGGGGGAGTATGTTGAAGAGTAATGAATTGCATGATAGCCTAT
>JAPMOQ010030469.1:0-10377 GCA_026543055.1 Argiope trifasciata | reverse complement strand
AGCATTTAGCCTCGTTCCTTAGAATCAGTACATCTCACTTCGAACCTTAACATAAGGAACTTTTAAAAATGATATCGCAATTTCATTCATTTCATTAATACATTAAATTGTAATACTTGTATATTGTTTTTAAAATTTTAGAAAAATTCATCTTGGCCCGCCAAATTTTATTTTTTCGATTTTTGGCCCGCAATCGAAAAAGTTTGCCCATCCCTGAGCTAGGGGATTGGAAATTACTGAAAACGAAAAAGTAATTTAAACTGTATATTTTCAAAAATATTAAAACTTGAAGGAAAATAAAAGCTTTTAATTATAAAGAATTTCATATTCTTTTATTAGATATAAGCGCGAAGTGTGAGAATTGGGGAGTTTTTAAAGTTATTCAAGAAAAACTAAAAAGGGAACCAGAAATATCGCTGCGACATCAGTACAGAGTTTTGTTAAATTCGAAAGACAAATTCAAAACAAAGATAATAGGCATTAAATAGATGAAAAATTATCAGAAAACATAGGGTCACTGGTAACGTTTATTCAGTGAAAATCGTAAAAATAGAAGTCGAAAAGACAATGAGTCAGGTGCAGGAAAGGGCCCTATGAATGAGAGGTTTAAGAATAAAGTAATTGAGAAGAAGCCTTCTTGTATGTAAATATTTCATGCGTTCGTGAAAAGTAAAAGTAGCGAGTAAGTATTCATTAATAATCATTGTAGAATTGATGGTCGTTAAACTTAATTCGCAAACAAGTCAGATTTCACGAATTTAACTAAAATGCTCTGGTGATTTATCAGGCATTAACCAAATGTTCTGGCTTACAATTGTCTGTACTTCTTGTAATAACTCCGGAGGAACGTGATGGAAGAAAACAAGGCACTTTTTCCCTCAGAGGCATTCAGACAGAAGATGCGATCGAAATAAATGACTCTGACCAGATGGTAATATCAAACCTGTGTTATACGTTTGACGAAATGTGGAGATCTTCGAATGACAAAATATTCACATTGTGAATGTTGAAGACACTTCTTATAAAGCAGGCTCCATGTGAGAAACATCTAGCAGGAAGTGTGCATTTCCCTGTGTGATATCAAGCATCCAGTATGTGAATTCCACCCAATTCGCGATTTTTGCTGAGAAAACGTTATCTGCGACCCTATATTTACTGGTAATTTTACATCTATTTAATGTCTATTATCCTTGCTTTAAATTTGTCTTTCAAACTTGACAACCCTCTCTGTCAACATTGATACGGATGTTGTAGCGTTTCTGGTTAGCATTTTAGTTTTCCTTCAAGAACTGTAAAACTCCTTAACTCTCACACTTCAAGTTTATATCTAATTAAAGACTATACTATTACTTACATTTTAAAGCTTTTATTTTTCTTCAAGTTTTAATATTTTTGAAAATATATGTTTTAAACTTCTTTTTCGTTTTTAATAATTCACAACCTTCTAGATCATCAAATCCATATGTTACCAGCATGAATTTTTTTAAAAATGGGTTTTCACTTAAAAAAATTTATGGTTCGAACACCCTTTATTATTTTTTTACGGTTTTCAAAAGCTCCCCCGACTCCATATATTTTTGTGATTATCACCCACTAAACGTCGTTTGGGGCCCATGTTGTTTGGTGATTCTTTATCTTTCTGATGCCTATTATCACCCCTTTGAATTTATCGGTCAAATTCGACAATATCCTGTATATATATATATATATATATACACTGAAGTGACAAAAGTCATGGGATAGCAATATGCAAATATACAGATGGCAGTAGTATCGCAGCGAAAAAGTATAAATGCGCAGTTCGTTTTCCAGAACTTTCATTTGTGTTCAAGTTATTCATGTGAACAGGTTTTTCGTGATTTATGGCGGCACGACGAGAATTAACAGACTTTGAACGTGGAATGTTAGTTGGAGCTAGACGCATGGGTCATTCCATTGCGGATATCGTTAATGAATTCAACATTCCGAGATCCACAGTATCAAGAGTGTGCCGAGAGTATGAAATTTCAGGCATCACATCCCATCATGGACAGCGCAGTGGGCGACCACCTGCACTTAACGACCGAGAACGCCGACCTGTGTAGAATGGTCAATGTTAATAGACATGCAACACTTCGTCAAATAACTGCAGGAATCAATGTGGGACGTGTCCGATAGGACTGTGCGGCGAAATTTGTCTTCCTTAGGCTATGGCAGCAGAAGACCGACTCGAGTGCCTGTACTGACAGCATGACATCGCCTGCAGCGACTCTCCTGGGCTCTTGAGCATATCGACTGGTCCCTAGACCAGTGGTCAGATGAGTCACGATTTCAGTTGTTACGAGCTGATGGTAGAGTTCGAGTGTAGCGCAGACCCCACGAAGCCATGGACCCAAACTGTCAGCAAGGCACTGTTCAAGCTGGTGGTGGCTGCATAATGGTGTGGACTTTTTTTTACATGGCATGGACATGCAACTGAACCGATCATTGACTGGAAATGGTTATGTTCAGCTGCTTGCAGATCACTTGCAGCCATTAATGGACTTCACGTACCCACACAACGATGGGATTTTTATGGATGACAATGCGCCATGTCACCGGGCCAGAACTGTTCGCGATTGGTTTGAAGAACATTCCGGACAATTCCAGCGCATGATCTGGCCACCTAGATCGCCCAATACGAATCCCATCGAGCATTTATGGGACATCATCGAAAGGTCCGTTCGTGCCCAAACTCCTGCACCATCCACACTTTCACAATTATGGACGTCTATACAGACAGCATGGCTCAATATTCCTGCAGAGGACTTCCAACGATTTGTGGACTCCATGACACATCGAGTTGTTGCACTTCGCCGGGCAAAAGAAGGACCGACACGATATTAACAGTCATCCCATGACTTTTGTCACTTCAGTGTATATATCAATGATACTTGAAATTATTATCATTCTGCGAGATTGGCCTGAAAACACCTGTACTTCTTCAGTGGATTCCATCGTACGTTGGGGTGTGTGGTAACGAGATAGCAGATTTGCTCGCCAAGAATGTTTGTGATCTTCCGATAAACAATTCAAATGAGCTTACTCTTTCGAAATTCCACTCCTTACACAGATAGCAATTGTTGTCTGTATGATGTCTTTTTCCGATTCACCCCTGGTATGCTGCCAATAGTCCTGGTCTATCCCAGTCATGCAGTGGCAGTCTTTTCAATTGGCTATGGTGAGGTTCAGAAATGGCCATCTAAAATGTTTGAGATTCTTAAATGGGGAGAGGATTTTCTCTCTTTGTTCCTGTTCTCTGCCAGTCCTGCCCACCTTCTTAACTGTCTTGTCGCGTCCTGGAGGCAGGTGTGGGATGAGCATTATCTGATCTATGAGGATCTGACGCATCAGGGCCTTTTGGGCCTGGTGTAGGCTTTCCTACACCCGGGGGATAAGTTACAACACAACAGCTATTATCGTAGTTAATCTTAACTTTTGAATTTTGCTATCTTAGTATTTGTTTGAAATAAATGAATGACCCCTCCAATAAAAGCTAAAAAAAGCTATCGAGAGAGAGAGAGAAAGATGTGGAATATCGAACTAATTACACCAAAAGATATGATATATATTTTATTTATACAAGAAATAATATTAGTCTTATAAATAGGTAAGTAGGCATAAAAATAAATTCACAAGTGGCATGATAAATATTTGCTATTTATTATTTAAAATTCTGAAATGCAATGAAAAAAATTAAACAATTCTTTTAAAAAATTTACTTTTAATGAAACCTTTGGAAAAACGACGTGATTCATATCAACCGTAAAAGTGCTGTCAAAACTAATAATAAATAAAATCGATCTGTATGTTTTTGTGTCAGCACCATGCCACAATCCCTTTTTTGACTATATCCTTAAAGAAAAGAAATGCATTATCCTTTCGAAGAATCATCGGTGATAATTTTTATTTTGCTGAAGTTAACCACATCAATAAAAAAGATGTGTGAAAAACTATCCCATTAATATTTACTTCAATAGTTATAAGGTAAACTGTATAATTTTTAAGAATTAAACATGAAAACAATGAAGTAAATGATCTCACTTTTCATAAATGCGTTTAAACAATAATTCAGAAAGCACTATTTATATATTTTCAATTGTTTGTACTCACACATTTATTTTCATTGCGTCTTTTTATGAAGATTACTCTTATTTATATTTTGCAGTTATCAGAAATTTGCTATTGTTTTGCTGATAAATGCTTATTTATTCTTATTCATTCTATGTCCGAGTGTCTTTATCGAAAAACAACAAATTCTCATTATCATTTGATTAAATACTTATTTCTCTTCATGAATCAAATGTATACAATGAAATGATTTTTAAATTTTAAGCTAAATTGATATTATTCTATTCGTTATTTTCAAAACAAAAATTACACAAAATCCTTATACATCTCTATTAATAATAAAAGAGAGTATGTTGTAATCCTACAGCTGTCGTATTGGGTACATGTGTACTCTAAAGGATGAGAATATGCTCCTAGGAGCGTTTTTTAAATTTATTGGAATTTCAATTAATTTAAAACTAAACGAAATTTTGGGGCCATTCCATAAAAACTCTCGAAAATATTATTGCACAAAATTTTTTTTGCAACGTTTTAAAATAATTTTTTTAAAAAAATATTATACCATTTTAACTGTCAACCAATTTTTTTTCCAAATTAAAAAAAAAATTTAAAGATTTTTTTGTATAATTTTTTAAATTATTGTATTGAAATTGAAATCCTTTTCGGTTCCCTGGGATTATCCCATGGACTTATCAACACTCGTGAAAATCATTGGCGCCACCATAATGAAAAGCAATGCGGTTAATGGCACAGAAGCTATCTTTTGGCTATAATATCGGGGTTGACAAAAATGGTCGACGGGATAATCCCAAAGAACCCAGTTTTCATTGTTCTGTCAAATAATTAATCGCTTACATTTTTCCCATTATCAGAATGGAAGATTCTATTTAATATCAATGCAATTTACTTTAGAAATAAGAATGTGTAGTAACATAATCGCGAAATTTAGATGATAGATTATTCAGGCAGCTAAATTTTCAACAACACTAAATACCTTATCACACGGTGAAATTTCGCCAGCACTTTTCTGTTTCTACTCTCAAAAACCGGTCAAGCAAGTTTCATAATCGACAACTTTTTCGAACCAACTCGAAAATATTGTCCGTAAACGAAATTCAACCAATCATGTGAAACTTTGAAGTGACGTCACTTTCGCTGTCGTTTGCTGACGGAAAGTGCCGAAGATATTTTGCCGTGTGATAAGGCCTTAAGATGTCATTGGACTTGCTTCTGTTGAAATGGTTCATATATACAGTGAAGAGAACAGATGGAAGCCTAATAAAATAACATAGTTTTAATATCTGTCGAAATTCGATGTTTAAAAACATTTTCTGAAGGAATTATGAATAATAAGTTAAGCACAAAGATTCTGAACTAAACTCAATCAACAGTCCGGAGAATTAGCTGATCGCCAAAAGTGACTAATCTCAAATGAAGTAGAAAATATAGTCGCATAACACAGTTCAAAAAAGTGTGTTGGTATATCGCGATTACTTCCCATATATCTTGATAATTGTGATAATGCCTAAGATAAATTAAAAGCAGAACCTATCCTGTGTTGTACTGATTTTTACCTGTTTTTAACTAACTTTTCCATGTAATATCAAGAATTCTGTTGTAATTGGCGTTAGGTAGGATTGAACTCGTGATCTTATGGTTCGTAGCCATATAACAAGACCACAAGACTAAAAGTGATCTCTCAAACTTGAGGATGTTATCTGGCTTATAAACCATCCACTACAATACTTCCCACCAATGTGAGGTGAGGCGAACTATATTTTGTTATTATTTAGTGGTGATCTTATGGACTGTTGAATTTTTAATGCGTTTTACCCATTTTTTCTGTTTGACTGATTATTTATCAGCTACATTTTTTTATTGACTGATTATTTATCGCCTTTATTTATTTATTATTCTGGTAGAAGGCACCTCAACAGACCACCTTCAAACCTGTTTGACATTTCAAAACTATTACTATTAATAATGATTGGCATATAGTCAATACCCGAAGGTGTCTATTGCAATTCGAAATTATCAATTCATAGTAAAAAAAAACTCTTTAATAAAATATTTTTGAAAATGTGAGAAAATATGAAATAAAAATCATGTCAGTTATTTTCAATTAACTTCTTTAATCTACTTTAAATATTTTATTTACATACACACTTTATTTCAAAAAAAGTCATTTTAAAATTACACTATTTAATTTTGGGAAATGTCATTCAAATTTGCTAGTCATTTGTGTTTTAAGCGTGGTTGATTGGAAATTTCTTATATCTATACTTATAATAAAGCTCAATGTGTGTGTGTGTTGGCTCTCTACAGGCCAGACCGTTGGATCTACAGCTACCAAATTTGGTGCATGTATACCTTGGTGGTTGGGAATGTGCACCTCGGAGCCCCTTTTTTCGAATTTTTAATTAGAATTTAAATTAAAATTTAAGTGAAATTTCGACGTTTTTCCGCTATAACTTCCGAAAATATTATCGCACAAACATGATTTTTACATTAATTTAAAGATTAAAAAATTAGCTTTCTAATGATATCAGTGTTTTAATGTATAACTTAATCTTCTATTTTTAGCGAATTTTTTAAGAAATATTTTAACCATGTTTTTTAGCACGTGACAGGATAAAATAAAAGAAAAGAATGACGGAAGTTCAGATTTCAAAAAAAAAAAAAAAAAAAAAAAAAAACTATCATCGCAAATTAAATCTAAATAAATACAACTTTCAGCACGGGACTGGATAAAATAACATAAATATAAAAAGTTATATTTTCTTAAAAAATAAATGCAATCCAAAGGATTCTATGATCGTTTGCAATATCTGAATGATTAATTCAATAATATAGAATTTAACTAGAATAATTATAATTCTTTATTTACGGTAAACCTGATTGAATTTAGACAGGATATGCATTAAAATCCCGATTTAATGGCATATTTCTATAATCGTTTGAATATCTGTATCATTAATTCAATAATTTTTTCCCCTTTTTCGCTTTCTTTAAAGAAACGTATTTAATATTTTGGCAACATCGCCGAAATTTTTTTAAAAATATTTTGGAAGCATAACCGATAGTTAAAACTGACTGATTTATAAAATTAAAGAATATTATTAGTAAAACGTGTTTTTTTAGAACTTTCCGTCCATCACCTTAAAGAAAATATTAATTTCAGGCCAATCAATGCCCGAAATTACTTCAAGGCAAATGAATATGTGATTTAATTTGAAAATTTTAGAACGCATTACTCATGGCAAACCAGCTGGTCGCCAAAGGCGGCTAGTATTATATATACAGAGAGAGAAAGTAAGAGTTCTATCAATTGTTCTAATGTTTACTTAATTTTGATTTTCATTTATCAAATAAAAGAAATAATAATCCTTTCTAAGGTAATGGATGACAGAATAAAGAAAACTACTTTGTAAATTCTGTTTTGGGAAGCCTGCTTCCCCTATTAACGCAAAATGACCAACGATATTTTTGTGATATCTTCACAATTTGGTCGGTATTTAGAAAATTGTTGCGAATCTATAATCTTGCTTTCCAGCTCAGTTTCTCTATCGTAGGAAAGGTAGTTTTACGGATTGCTGCATGATGACCAAGTGCCGGATGAATGGCCGCAGGATTTGGAGGCTTTGGTGACAAAATGAATGCTGGAATTTTCAGGAATTTTTGACTGCAATACCAAAAGAAGACTTTCTGTGTTGCCCTATTCCAGAAACTATAAAAAGCTATAGTCAGTTGTATAAAGAATGTGTGTTGAATCGGACGGCTAATCAGAGTAGAGTCAATGACAAATTAGTTGGATCATTCCAGCGAAGAGCGAGGGTTGCGTGGAACTCAAGCGATTAACTAATTGAGAATTGAGCTGTGCGACATGTTTTGCTGACAAATATTGAAGTAGAATTGAGTCGTGTGTCGCCAGCTGTATAGAAGTGAATTGGCAGTTGAGCACAGCTTAAGTGAGTAGAAAATAGCAAACGTTTGGAGAGACATGTATGGTTGGGTGAACTCTCTCTTCTAGCTCTGTTTGACCATTTTGATGATTGTTTACGACCGATTACTATGTGCTTTCTTAAAGTTCGAACCCGAGTTCACTGGGTCCACAGCCGTGTAACATAACCCATAGACAAAAGTGCCCAATTGTGAAGTAGTTATCTATCTGACTTATGAACTTACTCCCCACATTACTTCCCTTCCAATGAGTTGAAGGTGAGAAGAACGATATCGTCGCATCAAGTGTTTTTGGAGGGCGAAGAACGTTTTAATCCCTAATTATCTAATAATGTACCTAAACGTCCCGGAACACAAGAAAAATGCTTATTTTTTATATAACAAATAAAAATTTGTGAAAGTAACATGGACTTTTGTTACTCGTATCCATTTTTTTTCCTTTTCATATTAACATTTATTGATTGATTTTAGAATTTATTGAATATTAGCATTTATTTCAATGGTATTCGATTCTCTCATCTTAACATTTTTGAAGAATTTTATTTTGATTAAAAGGAATAATTTTTCTTTTCAGAGAATCTTTTTGTAAAATTAAGATCCCTCTAAAGAAAGGAAAAACCATGCTTTTCTGAAAGCTTTTGACTTTTTGCTACATACCTTAAAAATATAGGGAAATTTAAAAAGCAAGGATAAAATTTGTAATAATATTTTAGATTTCCCTTCTTCGATTGACATAAAGATTATTATGTTTCCTATTCAAGAAATTTTAACTTGTGAAATTAAAAATATAAAATATTTTTTCAGACTTTTAAAGATGCTCAACTTCCATCTTTTTTTTCTTTTGAGTATTCCAATTTACAATAAGAATTATTATTAAAGATTCATTGTATTTTAACATGTAGTAAAAAAAATGAGACTTTCATTTAACAATAGGAATTTAAAATTTTAATACTTATTTAATACTTATATATTTTCTCAACTATACTTCAGTAATGAAAGACCATGCATATAGTTTGTATATGGAATTTTCCAATTTTGGGGCCTCCAGTAATGTGGGGGCCCGGGGTAACTGACCCTTATGCCCCTGCCTTAGTCAGGCCCTGCACGTGACATATTTCTACATAACAAACATATTTCTACAATGACAGGTGTTTACTGTCTTATTGCTCTGTAATTGGTTGTAAAAAATAGAGCTGTGCCAGACTGCTTTTTTAATCAACTTAAAATATATATTAAACAGTATTCACAATATTGCATAATTTCTTTGAATAAGTTAACGTAACACATTATTATATAATATTGGGTATTGAAATATGTAATGGATATTAGATTCAGAGTTATTTGCTTTATAAGATATTGTTTATGTACATTAAGGAAGTTACTATTTTTTCAAAGCATATTATCCGTTTTCTTGGGTTTGATTTTGTTTATAAACATTAAATTTCAACAATAAAAAAATGGCAAAAAAATTATTTGTAAAACAAATGTTTCTTATTGTAGTTATCGACGATTTGAGCAAATAGCATAATATTGGCATGTACCATATATAATATATATAATAAAAGTAAGAAGGGAGAATCTTTCAAAAGCAAAATTTCGTTTAACTATGAATAGTAACTTTTTCTTCTGAAAAAGTGATTATCACTAATTTATTTTTTAGTATACGAATAAAGGAAATTCATTACATTTTATTTAAAATTAAGCGTTTTTGAAGCCAGAGAAAAAATGATCAAAGTAAGAATATAAATATAAAAGTATTCACTTCAATAAAAATGTTTAAAAACTGAATAATAAGATAATAGTTTTCATTATTTTAAGTAAAAAATTTGTATTATTGTCTTGATTACACTAATCAACGTTGCTAAATGCAAATTTCCCTTTCCCAATGCAGTTATTAATTAAATTTCGATAGCATTGAATTTGAGTTTTTGTGACAAATTAAGATGAAAACATAAGGCATTAATTATAAGTTATCGATTGTAATTTTTCTTAATTCTCCGTCTTATTTTTTTAGATTAATAAAAACAATTACTTTGAACAAGAAGTATTGAGTTATAAAAATGTGATTAACCATGAAAAAATCCCTTTAGTTTGGACACTTTAAAAAAAAAAAAAAATTAGTCTCTAAATCAAAATGAAGAAATTGAATGAAAACGATGAAATATTTCTTTTTTCAATAATTACTTAATCATTAATAACTTAATAATTCAAAAGAAAGAAAGACAATGCAATCTAATCGAAAGTGAAAATAAGTTCATCAATTTGATTTCATGACGTCAAACTTTAACTTCCTGTAGCGGAAATAGTTACTAGTGGGTTTTTTTTTTT
>JAPMOQ010030464.1:0-11190 GCA_026543055.1 Argiope trifasciata | reverse complement strand
AAATGTCTTTTTCTTTACTGTAAATAAATTTCTTTCATGTTCAAAAGCTTCTTTTTTCTTCATTCAGTGACCCTAGACACTGATCTAAATGTGGTTGGATGGGCATTCTGTCCCACCCAATTCCTACAAACTTGGGGGCACGGCCCCGGGATCTGAATTTGAAATTTAATTAATTTCTTTTCCGGGCTAGACTTTTTAGTTTTCTTTTCTTAAAAGCAGCTTTTAGTATTTTATACGTCATAAACATTAAATTGATCGGACGAATGACCCTCTCTCAACGAAAAATAATTTTGATTTGTGTCATACTGGCACAGAAAATTTTCCCATCCTAAGAATCGTTCATCATTGCTCTCCTTCGAAGAAATAAAAAAAAAAGTAAAGTCGTCTCAACGATCGCCAGAAAATTTCCCCGCCTCAGCAGATTTGGAAATGTGTCATCCTTACATCCACTCCTCGAAATAAATCATCATTTGGCCTCTTCAAATAGTTCCAGTGTTAGAATGCAAACTCTTACAGGACGTCGACCCCTGTACTGAGTATAATTTATCATTTAATAATCTTCTGCAAAAATCCATATTCAAATCTATCGAAGAAAGTGTGTGTTAATTTCATCAGTTTTGTTTTGATTGTTCTCTTCGATGCCAGACAAGCGCCATAACATCTCTACAGTTTTGTTTTGTTCTGTTCTGTTCATCTTCAACAGCATTCAACAGGGTTTGATTAATTGAAATAAAACATTCCTGCACGTGTGAAAACTCCAAGATACTTCGCCGTCTGTAAAAATTTTAATACTATTTCATATTTGATAATCTGTAAGTTACTTTTCTTTTTTTAGCATTTCATATTGCTATATTTTATATCGAAAGATATATGTTAATTTGATATTTAATTTCTATCATCAAAAGTGCGTAATAATATATATATTTTTTTAAGTAATCCAAATAGTGTTTTTCAAGTTGTTATATTTATGTATTTTATTTAAGTACAAACTGATTTATTATACTTCAGATATTTCTTGTTCCGTAACTTTACGAACCGAAACTATAACTCAGTAACCGTTCTGATAGAATTTAATATGACCTTGAGAAGACGCGCCAAAGTAGTCTTAATATCAATCGCTCCTAAGCGATGAGTCATATCAAGTATTGAATGTATGTTCTTTTTTATTTTTTTTTCGCGCTACGAAAAACTGTTCTGATTTATTTTCTTTTAAGAGTTATGACTCAGCATATCCCATCTTTTGATCGTACAATGTGTGCACTTTTATTTTCAATCCTATGAACGTTATTTATTTTTATGAAGTTTTTTTTTAAGATAATACGTCTTCAATATTTAACTCACATTTAATAGCAATTGTTTGCTGTATTTATTTTTTTTTTTTACTAATTGTGCATGTATACTTCAAATAAACAATTGAAATATTTAGAATTTAATTTTTTTTCATGCGAAGCTTACATCTAAAAAAAAATAAACGCATAAAGTTATTTTGAATATATATTTTTTTTCCATTGCTGAAAGTTACTCATGGTTTTGTAATAAAGTATTTTATTTACTACTCATTTTAATAGCATTTTATATTAGGGAACTCCAATGGTACAAATACTTTTATATATTAATACTGAAGATAATTTACTTTGTTTATTGTTAAAATTCATACAGTATTTTTGATGTAATTTTGGGTTTTCTTACTTTACAGTATATATATTGCCCAGTATTATTTTGAAAGTTATTAAGTGTTACTTTTTCAATCTTTAATTCAGTTGTGTAAAAATATTTTGTGCATTTTAAGATCTGGTTTTAATTAATTAGTTTTAAATTACCCAAAGATTAATTTTTAATTTCAAGTTTAAAGCAAAACTAATTTAATTTGACTTTTATTTAAACACGCTAAAGTATAGAGAATTTTGGATAAATTTCAAAGTTAATACAGTTCTTTGATTGGCACCAAGCCCCTTTTTCTTTCAAAATGTCTTTCTTACTAAAAGGCAAAAAAGAAGATTTAATTGCTCTCGCGAATCAATTCGGCGTAACTGTTGAAGCATACATGACGAAACCCAAAATTAAAGATCTGATTTTAAAAAGCAATGATTTCGATGAGGAAGATGCCAGAGTGATGTTAGATAGTATCATTGAGGACAGACATCTAGCAGAAGCAGAAAAACAAAACGAGCGATTGCGGATGGAGGAAGAAAAACGAAACGAAAGAGAAAAGCGATTGCGGAAAGAGGAAGAAGAAAGAAAAGAGCGATTGCGGAAAGAGGGAATAGAAAGAAACGAACGATTGCGCAAAGAGGAAATAGAAAAAAACGAACGGTTGCGCAAAGAGGAACGTGAACACGAACTTGAAAAGCTGAAAATTCAAGCTCAAATAAATGTTGGTCATGAAAACTCCGCAGATATTTCAGTGACTAGTAAGACTTCGCAAGAGATGTTTCACCGATTCAACATGAAAGATGTCATAGGTGTAAATTTAACATTATTTGAGCATCATGCCAATTTAGCGTTATTACCGAAAACTCAATGGGTCCAGAAGCTACTAGGATTAATTCCTCTGGAAGTTGCTCATTTAATTGCTCGAGAACCTGAGGAAAAATCGAACGATTACGACCATGTGAAGAAACTGCTGTTACAGAGATTCAAGTTGTCCCCGGAGAAACTGCGACAATTATTTGTTTCACATCAAAAAGCTCCCGAGAAAACATGGCAAGATTTCTATCACGAATTGCAAACTTACTTTGATGGATGGGTAACAGGTCTGAAAATAGACACCTACGAAAAATTACGTGAACTTATCATTGCGGACCAGATGAAACGGAAGGCACCACCAGAGTTTCAGAATCACTTTCTTGATGAGTGGTCATCCATAACTTCAGCTACTGATTTGGCAGAAAAATTCGAACGATATGACGATGTCAGGAGGACATTGAGACCAAAATCATCAGATCCATTCTTCAAAAGGGAAGAAGAAAATAGAGAAGCAAATAAATTTCTGAATCAGCCACGAAAACCAGCGAATTTCCAAGATAGAAATAACAAGTTCCAGAAGAGACCCTTTGAGCCAAACAGAGTCTCATACGTCAAGGTAAATAAACCAATTAGACCTGTGAATTGTTGTTACTGCCAGACACTGGGACATTATGGCGTAGAATGTCCACGACGATCCAAAAATACGAAAAATAATCATTTCGAGAAGAGACCCTTGCAGCAAAATAGGAACGCATACGTCGAAGAAAATAAACGATGGAGACCTGTAAAATGTTGTTACTGCCAGACACTAGGACATTATGGTGTAGATTGTCCACGACGACCAAAAACTACGAAAAATAGCAAGGCTTCAGCACCTTTTGTACAAACTTGCTCCGAAATTTCACGAGAGGAAATGAGAACAAGAAGATTAGCTTTAAGAAACAAAACTATCGACGCATTAATCGACACTGGTAGTTCAGTAACACTCCTTCGAGAAGATATCAGCGAACAAATCATCAAGCCTTCAGAACTTTTAAGAGAAAAGATTACAATATCTGGTTTGGGAAAGTCACAAGTCAAAACAAAAGGATCATTTCAGCAAGATATCGAATTAGATGGACAAAAATATTCTCTGACATGGCATGTGGTACCTACTTCATATTTAGATTTTCAGGCAGTTATTGGATCTGAAATTTTAGAACAAGCCTCACTTCACTTCACCAAAGAAGGCGTCGAATTTCGAAAAAGAGAAGATGTAAAAGTATATTCCATGCATGCGCATCTATACGAGGCGAGACCACAAGACGAAATCGAAATAGAGCACATTTCTAATCCCGAAGTAAGAAAAGGATTATCGGAGCTAATTTCCAGTCACAAGCCAGAAAAAACTGAAGCTACAGATGCACCCATTAGCATAACTTTAAAGAACGACATTCCAGTCAACCAACCTGCAAGAAGACTCTCATTTCCTGAGAAACAAGAAGTGAATAAACAAATCGACGAATGGCTAAAACAAGGAGGAAAAACAGAATTACATACGAACGCAAGTCAACATGGGTATGGAGCCATTTTACTGCAAGAAGGCGAAAATAGAAAACTATATCCGGTCAAATCTACTGCTACTGAAGACGCAAAAGCAAACATTCAGAATATATAGGCCGAAAATAAGAAGAACTACGACAGAAAGCGCAAGAAAGCCCCAGTATATCAGGAAGGGAATTTGGTAGCCATTCAACTAACTCAATTCGGAACTGGACTTAAGTTAAGAACTAGGTTTTTAGGACCATATAAAATTGTCAAAGTCAAACCGAGAGATCGGTATGATGTTGAGAAAGTAGGTGATCATGAAGGTCCTCATATTACCACATCATCTGCTGATATGATGAAATTTTATTCACCAGGCTGAATAAAACGCAATCAGCGCGATAGTTAATTAGCTATTTTATTGTGTTATATATTTCATTTTTATGTATATTTTAATATTCTAACAATTTTAATTCAATGATTATACACATTTTTTCATGCTCCGTGTATTATATTTTCATTTTGTTGTGAACTTTTAAATTTTTGCATTTATATTTTCGATGTTTTTTTCAGTGATGTAATAAGCAAATTATTACTGCTAATATTATGTACCTTTTCTTAAGAATTGATATAGAGTGAATTTTAGATTTGTTGATTTTGTAATAGTATGGCCGAGTTTGATTTAATATCAGTCTTGAATGTCAGTATGTAAACAACGATGAGGTCATCGTTCTATCAGGATTGGCCGAGTTGTAGAGATTCAATCAGCGGCCATTGCTGTTAAATATTTAGTTTCAATTTGTTGCAATAGATGTCGCTACGGGTATCAAAATATCGCTGAACTTCAATCCAAGACGTGTGACGTCAGAATTTGAGAAAGAGCGAACTGCGCATTCGCTCGCCACCAGAGAAGGTCGCATTCGCTCGCCGGACGGGGACTAGAGAGGATGTCATCATCGTTCGATCATGTAACTTTAAAAAACGAAACGCCATGAAACAGCTCTTGGCGGCATCTATAAGTAATTACTTTTTTCTTTTCTCTATTGTAAATAGTCATGTCGTAATTATAAATGTCTTTTTCTTTACTGTAAATAAATTTCTTTCATGTTCAAAAGATTCTTTTTTCTTCATTCAGTGACCCTAGACACTGAACTAAATGTGGTTGGATGGGCATTCTGTCCCACCCAATTCCTACATATATATATATATATATATATAGTGTATTGATGATAAATATATATCATCGAAATTGATGGATTTCAAAATGATAAGTATCAAGCTTTTATCTATCTTTTACAGAGAATCGAATATATCTGAATGGCTAAAGACTTACTTTCAAACTCGACGCAATAAAATTCTTGATATTCGATAAATAATACACAGGAGACAAACTTAAATCCGTATCATTCGAAAATAATGCGCTTTCTTTGGTAATTATGTAACTCTCTTTACCCTAAATGATATTCTTTGCAGCAGTTAATGCAACAGAGTGAAAACGTTTTTTTTTTTTTTTTTAGAATCATCGGTTGCGTGACTTTAACCGAGACCACAGATCATTTACGCTTCGGTTGGGCTTCAAAATTCGATTTTGCTCCTTTCTTTAATATCCTACATTTTCTCTCATTTTTCTGTGATAAATGATCGCCAATGCTGTCGAAAGACACGATTTACCAGTGTTCATAATGGCTTTCGATGCGTAGGAAGTGCGTTCAGTTTTATTTACATGACCTGATGAATGAGATTCAAATTTATTCCTCTGATGATTACCGAATGTAAAAAGTTTAACTCCTGTAAAGATTATATTTATTCTAATTTATTGATCTTGTCACTTACGAGAAAATTTTTACTGTACCTGTTTATTTTCCGGTCTCTGCGATAAATCATTAAAAAATGAAAATCGTCACCAACTTGACAACTGGCAATTTGGCGTTGGTATAATTTGAAAATCGCCAAGTCTACTATGCGTTATAACCATCATGCCATCTTATGTAAAATGGAGCTTGACAATCTTAACATTCTATGAAAATCGCAAAATAAACATTTTATAAGATGAAAATCACAAAGTAAAGCCAGAAATGTGAACATCTGCAGGAATTTTGACACTCTATGGAGCTAGGTGTAAACTATAGACAAGTCTCAAATTTTCATCAAAGTTGGTTAATGTAAAATTTAACATTTTATCTTTTTTTGTATAAGGTAAATGCATTCAATAGTTCTATGAAATATTACAAATGGATTTTGTAATTAGAGTTATAAGTGTGTATCAAATTTTGAGTGAAATATGTGGTGGTTTTATTCTATTTGTGTACTTATGAACACAATTATTCTAAATTGCCTCAAACGAAATGAAATTTAATAAGTGAACTACAGTTAAGAAGTTGAAATATATTCTGGACTCTGAGTGGCGTTTCTCAACAATGATATATTTGAAAATTAGACTGTATATGAATCAGTGACAAGTATATTGAAAGCTGGGTGAATGAAAACTTAAGTGAAGCCTTGTTATAAAATTTGATCATTTCTTCACAAATCGAGAAAAGTTATTGTTCAAACCAACTGAAAGGATTTTCCCAAAAACTCTTTATAAAGGTTCCCCCTCTCCTCGATGAATGTGAATCTTGAGTAAAACCGCGAATGTTTTGAATGGCGTTGACGAAAAATAGTTTCGAATTCGTTTGTACTGAATTTAATATGCGGTCTTTGGAGTATGTTTTTGGCAGTTAATTCCTGGCGTGCAATTAATACACAAATAAAATTGATTTTCAATCGTGAGCACCTTATTTGCAACTAAGTGCTGATACTGACTTCTAGGGGAAGCAACAAGATCAGATACTTTCATAAGTTTTTGCCTTTATATTGTAAAGTAGATAAATTGTATGCAAACTAAAGTCAAAGGTAACACTCACTTATCTCATCAGGAGACTTTATTCAAGAAACTAAATATTACATCTGTTTTTATCCACAAGATGAGATGACTCCAATCCAGACTTAAAAAGGAACAGAAATTATAAGAACATTCTGGAACAGGCTAGAAATATCAAAAAGTAAATCAATAACAAAACAATTTTTAGACAATTTGTCTGTGATCAGATAAGTACTTGCGAACTGTCGCTTTTAGTTTATGGAAGATGGATTTTGTCACTCCAATGTAGAGATTGAAATCAGCTAAGGATCGAACTTGTGACGTTATGGTTTGCAGCCACGTATCATATCCACCAGACAAAAAGTGATTACAAACTCCCTACCCAGTGACTGTTATTAGCTTATTAAAATATCATCACTTACATAGGCACATGAATTATCCAGATCCTCACACCCAGAGTGAACCGCGGAAGAAAATTTCAACGCCGGTAAAACACAACTATACCACACGCAGTGGAAGAACAGTCAAGTTCCCATCCCATGTAAAGAATTGTGTCTCTTAACCCTTTCAAGGGCACTATGCCAAAAATGATTTTTTTTAAACAATTATTTAAATCTGATTATATCCTATTACTGACATGTAATTTACAATTAAAAAAAATTAAGGTCCTTAGGGGGCTGAGGGGTAGGTGACATACTGGGTATGTCACCGCGCATCTAGAACATGTTTTGGAGCGAATTCACAAATATGCACCTATACAATATTACGATTCAAAACACATTTTAAAACATTTTAAATATAAAATAAATTGAGGTTATACATACATATAATAATTTTTTCTGATTTTGCCCAAGATCCATGTTTTTTAAATTATTTTTACTATTGAAATATGAATTTTTCTTTTATATATATACATAAAAGTAAATATATATGAATGAGAAATTATGACAGGATATATATAATTTTATTGAAATTAATATTTGTAGAATATATAGAGAAAAATAGAATAAATATTATTATAAAGATATACAGAAAAAAATGCAAAGTAATATACATTAAAAAATATACACAATTTTTTACGGAACCAATTTTTTTATAAATTTACTCTATTAGAATGTATATATATTGAAATATAGAGATGCATTGAATTATAAAGAAATATATATACAATAAATAATAATAGATGTAATAAATATATTTATTTCTTCTTTTTTATATCAGAAATTGCTTAATATTATAATATTATTAGCACACAATATATATTTTATATATATATAGATAAATATATACAATGAATCTTAATGTATATAATATAATATTTAGTAATAATGTATATAATTATATCTTGGATCTTTGCGCAAATAAACAAATACGGTCTTGCCCATGCAATACCCTAGACGCGCGGTGACATACCCAGTATGTCACTTAATTCAACTCGTAATTAGAAGGTATTTTTATGAAATGAAAGCAGTTTTAGGGATTCATGACGCTTTTTAACATGAATGACGCAAAAAAATGAGCTTTTTGAATTCGAAAATAAAGTTTATCGGAGTAAAATGAAGATAAATTACATCATATGAAAACATGCTTCCATCTTGAATTTTTTGTAGGGAAACAGAATACTTTCTAAGACTCGTGCTGCCATCTATTGGCAAGATAAAGACTTAAAAAACGTTAGGAAATTTTATCTAGTTATTTCAAAGCGATTTTCTAGTTTTAAAAAAATTGTAAAAAGGTGACATATGGAGTATGTCACCGCCCCTGAAAGGGTTAATCCTTTTCACCGGGAAGGGAGTGTGTAGCCCTCTCTTTGTTTTCTTTTTTATCTTGTTTTTAATTTATGTAAATTTTAATTTTTGTAAGATAACAACAATGAAGATTATTATTTTGATTTTTAAAAAATCAGTTGTGTTCTTTTTTTAAGCCATCATGTCATCTAATTTTGTTCATTTAAAGAGTTAAAACTTCATTAAGGGAAAAAAAATTAACCTAAAATATCCACTTCAGGTTCTTAGTATTCTACCACTGAGCCATTGAGTTCGTGTCAAGCTAGAAAAGGATTTATATCATTATGAATGAAAAACAGACTAATAGACAATCATCCCTTTACTACATCTTGTTCAAAATTTGATAATAATCTATATATTAGAAGCTAAAACTGGGAACCAAAATTTATCCATCTAACTCTCTCCATTTTGCAATTATCATGTTAACTTATATTTGGACTGCGAGACAAAATGTTCTTCTAAATTAGTTTTTCTCAATGTGACGTCTATAGGCCGAATTTCACCCTCCTAGCTCAAAACCTGTTTAGATTATCATGTTCACAGATGTTTAAATGTGGGTACTAGACAAAATCTCAAATTCGATTTTTTATTGTTGTCGTTGATGATGATGATATAATTTTTGGTTTCATTTACTTTGCATACAAGAAAGTAAAAAAAAAGAAAAGAGAAGAAAAGAAAAAAGAAAAATCTTTTCTTCACTTCAACAAGGAATGAATCCAAACACAAAACATACTATATTGTATTGTAAAAGATACAAAGATACTATAATGCATATCTTCAGCAATGACTGACATCAGTATGGGGAAACGACTTCAAATAATTATTTCAATTAAGTTGATTTTGTAACAGATTTTTGCATAAATGTTATTACATTTCTCAACAGAAAATTTGAATTTTAAATACATACATGCATATACATTAAAATACTCTCAATAAAATTCTAAGCAACATTCTTAGAAACATTCATTAAAATTTATTACATTTCTATGCATCAAAAGTTTAGTCATTAATGAACTATTGGAAAACTGTTGAAGTTGTAACTGGAATTAATGAGTTTCGATAACTCTGCTTTCTTTCCTTTTAAGTTTATTCCCAAAAAAAACTTTTAAATAAATTGAGCACAAAAATAGAACATATCGTGGACACGTTAAGAAAATGAATTGAGTTTTGTATATTAAGGAAATCATTTGTATTCAAATTTTATAATTAATTTTTATCCTGTGAGAACATGAAGTTGTTTCCGTTTGAGGATTTTGAAGCCTCAAAATGCGTAGGCAGTAAATTGTTAAAGTCTAATATGTTTTTTCAACAAATTGGTGATTTATCACTTTTCAGGCATCAAATTTTCGCTTTTTGGGTTATTAGAAAATAATTCAGAAAGTTTTCACATTTGACGGCGATTTATAACCAACAAAAGTTAAAACTTGATTTACAAATTATTCATTCTCTGAATTCTAACGAAATGTCTTAATTAATTTTAATCATTAACCATTTTAAACCTGTTTGAAACAGCCAAGAAACAATCATATTACGCATGCGTCGACATTTAAAAAAACAATGGTTTTTTTTTTAATCTCAAAATTAGCCCAATATATCTATAATGAGAGGGGGGAGAATTAAAGACCGATAGGGTAATCTATTGATTGTTTCATACTGGTTAATAACTTAAATTAACTAAAACAAATAAGGACTTAAAAAATAACATTGTTATCGTATGTTAACTAGAAATGTGCGATCTAGATTTCATTTTTTACACTTTTTTACATTTATACTCTCAATTATACCTTGGTAGCATATTTTTTTTAAAAAACTATTTGAAGCTTTATTCACTTAGCTACGTTGGCTAAGAATTAAACATTTTACCCTTCGTTTTTATTGTAATTGTTTTTCACCCTAGTACCAAAACAAATGTCACTCTAAATTTACATTTAAAAAAACTCAGTGGTTTGAATTTAATTATGTAAAAGAAGGCACTTTTTAAATTAAAATTTTAGAAATGAATCTAAATGAAATTTTTAAGAAAAAAACGCTTGAAGATTAATATAAAAGCTAGATTTATGACATATCTTCTAGAAAAGACTTTAATATCCCCTTTATATTTCATCTAATTGCATAGTATTATAAGCGTTTTAATTTATTTAATTTACACTTTACATTAAATGAAGAGAGCTATTATAGTTTTATGAAATGAAATGGTTTCAACAGTTTTATAAATTTAAAAAAAGCTTACATTTACATTTTTTGAGGATAAAATTAGTTTCTTTTTTATTCTCATTAACGAGACTCTTTTAAAATGTCTTGAGAAAAATATTTTTCAAGCAAGGAGAATGTGAATTTTATTCTTTATTACTTTACTTCATTACTTTATATTTTTAAGTTTAATATTTATTACTTTGTCATCTACAAAGTCCGTAAATATCAAGCATTGATAACTGCAAAAAATTTCCTCGAGAATTGAAGAAATCCTCATGTTTGAGATTATACAGGGTGGCCCAGAAGTCACTTTACATTTTGAAAATTAAATAACTTTTTTTCTATTAATATATTTCT
>JAPMOQ010030456.1:0-21201 GCA_026543055.1 Argiope trifasciata | reverse complement strand
TACTTTGATTGAATAAACAGCTTTTGAAGAAAGATATGCAGTTTTATACAATCACTTAAGAATCCGACATTTCATACGCACCAACCTAATATATATATATATATATATATATATATATATATATAATATAGGGGGAGGGTTGTGATGGTCCAGCAATAATGAGTCCAGATGATACTTTAGAATTCAATGGATGACAATGAAGTTAGATTAATGATGAACAAATGGTGATGACTAATTTACAAGATGGAATGGATGACCGAGTTCGTCTTTTAACAATACGTCGTAATTTCGTGTTCTGTCTTTACTCATGCGTCTTCAGTTGTTTTAGAACGTCGCAATCATACCTCGTTCAGACATGAACTGCACTTTGCTCACATTTTCTGAGGAAATGGGGTCACAGGCGACGTTCAATGGCTGGAAGTGATATACCTGGCACCACGCACACGCACGCACGCACACAGAAAAAAGAATTGTTTTTAAAATGAAAAGTTAATCTCCATCTTTTTACCTTTTTATAGTTATTTAGTTATTTTTAACAACCAAAATTAAAGAATAAATAAATAAAGCGTCAAAATGACACACTGTCTAGAATGGTAGCCGAAAGCAAACGCCCGAATGCAAGAAGATAGTATCAGATAGTATCATGATGAATAACTGATCGCATTGGATGGGTTGTTATTTTTAATTATAAATAATACCGAGTTTAATTACTGATATTAAACTAGTTTCAATCCATGATCATTTTGTGATGTTGAGAATGCAGTCATCTCCCAATTGCAATTTGTGATAAACTGATTTTGAGTTTTATAATTTCAAAATGAAGAGTAACCCCGATTACAAATTCAGTAAATAAGAAGTCTCTAATAGAGATTTTGAACGAATCTCAGGAGACTCATTGAACTTACTAGCAGAAGATATTCACTTATTTTGTAGTTAAGTGAATCGATTAGACAAGTGAATTACTGTGACATTCACTTAACTAATCGATAAACGAATGTCGCAGTAATTTTTGCTCTCGGATAGTGACTCTCACTTCACTATTCCCTCAATTTGACATTTCATTCGTTTGTTTTTTCACTTTAATTGTTGAAAATACAAAACGGTTAGAAAATGCGGAAAATAATGCAGGAAAATATAAATTAAAACACGCACGCACACATTGAGAGCAATGAACAAGCCCTTGTCTTAATTAAATAAATATACATCGAATTATTTTTCTGTATGTAATGGAAATAAAATACATGGATAAGAAAGTATTTATTGCAAAGTTTGCATATTACTGGATAAATGATATTGATTCTTTCATAAAAAGTTGGTTTAAAAGATTATATTAAGTGAAGATGAAAGATACCATTTTTTTAAGGTTTTCTTTTTGGCTTCGAATACATTGCAAAATTATTCATGTTTCTTGTGTAAAATTAAAATTAATTCAAAATATGTATTGTTACGAGTAGTTATTTATTCAAAGGGTGTTCAAGTGAAAAAGGGAGGAAAACATCGAAATAAAGTTACCATCAGCGTATTTTTCTATGCTGCGAGAGAACGTAGCGAGACATCTAGTAACGTGGTTACATCTCCGGCGTAGATCGGAGCATGCGCAGAAGAGAGAAAAGGTTCTTACACAGAGCGCCATCTAACTGGCATGGCATTGCATGTGAAATAGGATAGCTTTCACATTGCAAAATTCGACGATTGGAGACACTCCGAAGACTACGCAGATCTATTAAGAACAAAAAATCGTGGCTATTCCCGGAGGATGTGGTTCTGCTTCATGATAACGCACGTCCACATGTATCCAAGGTCACAAACGCTCAAAGTTCATGTGGGAGCAACTCGACCATATCTGCTGCCCTACAGGCCGGACATGTAGACATGCGATTTTCTTGTGTTTGGTCCCCTAAAAATTCATCTGAAAAACTGCGATTCAACTCGGAGGATGAACTCAAGGATGCTGTGAAAGACTGGGTCTTGTCATGAACACAATAAACAAGGATTCATTCGTCTCTTTAATCAATGGGATGGTTGTGCTCAGGTCTATGGTGTATGCTTCCAATGAAGTCTTCCTTTATAGTCACAGTGTCATTTCGTACCTTTTCATTTCAACATGGCTTGTACTGATAAAATAAACATAAACATATAATCACTAATTTCCAGAAAAAATAGAAATTTTCCGTAAAAGAATAAAAAATTTAAAAGGAAACGAAAATAATGTATTTGTTAAATATGCTAAGATTCAAATTTCAAACATTATTTTATTACCGTTCATAACCAAAAATGTTCCAAAATTTATCGAACCTTTCATAGAAAAGAAGAAAAGAAAAATGGTACGGAAAATTTGAATAGTTCCCATGTTACCTTCTTGAAAAGGTCGTTTTTCCTTTCTTTGGCTGAAAATTTCTTTCATTTATCCGGCCTATAATCTCGGGAACGAAAAACTTCCAACAAAAATCGGTTTCCGAGGGAAAAAGAAAGTATAAAACCCACCTTAGCCCCCATTACAAAAGAACGCGCCATTAAATACGAAACACACGAACTGAACATAAAAAAAAAGTAAGAGAAAGCCACTGAAAGCAGAAAGAAAGCTAGCTCAAAATAAAAAAAGCGGTGAAAAAAAGCGAAGAAATATGAAGGCGTGAAGGCAGATTATCCGTCATTATAACCAATAGCGCGGACACAATAGACGGTCTTAACCGAAGGTACTGGACGACAAAACGCCGCATGGGTTCTTCATTCATCGGACCACCCTTTTTGGAACATCTTTTGGAGCGTTCTCTTTGTTCCGATGCCCCCATGGGGAGGGTTAAAAAACTCAAGGCAGAAAAAAAAAGTTACTATTGGGCACTTTTCCAAAAGATTAATACATTGGCGATCTTTAGTTTTGTTTTACGTGAGATAGTTTACGGGAAATATTCTTTCCTCCAAAAAGGAGTCCTGTTTTGTTATGGCCCATGAATGAACCATTTTAGAAGCCCTCCTTTTGTTCCTGTTTTTATTTATTGTTTTTTATTTGTTTATTTACTGCAGTTCTTTTAGTTTTCTTCGAGATGGGAAAAGATCAAATGAAGTATCACTTCAGTTGGTGGAAGTAGATTATGGTGGCGCCCTTGGAGCGAGAAGGCAAATGGGTGATAGGGGCTTTCCCTGTTTGTTTAAGGACTCCCGATGGGTATGATAAAGTGTAGTAGATTTTGCAAAGTTTCTCAATATAAAACAAATATCTCGAGGATCGAAAAATTATTTTTTCATGGTGGTTCCTTGATAATATTTCACATTTGGAACTAGTCCTAATAGAAAATTGGTTTTTGAGGAAGCATAGACAGATTAAAAATAATTTTAATTAAAAAAGTGAAATCTGATATCGCAAATTTCAAGTTATCATGTGAGAACATTTATATTTGGCTATCACTGGCATTTAAAAAAAGCGATGGGTTTTGACCATCTCAATATCAATGGAGTTCTATTTTTTTTTTTTTGAGGTTGATTTTTTTTTTTTTTTTTTTTTTTTTGATAAACCAAGTTAAGCGGTTTGAAACAACAATGTGACTTTCAGATAACGCTTATGTCGGTATTTAGAAAAACGATGGATTTTTTTTTAATTTTTTAAAATCCAAAATTCTTTTCAAGACCACAATTTTTTGAGAAAATCTGGTTTGAATTAGTTTGGAATGATCGTACGATTATTGTATTGCGCAGTCGTCAACTTTTAGAAAAGCGATGCCTCCCCTCTCCCATCTCAAAATTGCTCAAACTCCAAAAATTTTTTTGTCAGCTATAAAAATTTTAAATGTAATTTTTAAAAAAATATATTATAATATATAATGTTTCTCGTTGATTTCTTTTTTCTTCTCTATGCTTCTTCAGACGATGCCTTCTTGCGACCTCCATTTTCTACCTATACATTTTGAGGTTTCAAAAATCCCAAAACAAAACATCAGATTCTGACATACTAATAATAATTCTAAAAAAATTCAGAAGGTTTGGAATTGGGAAAAAAAGTAGATGGGCTTTCTTCCAGGTTCCAAATATATTTCCGCAATATAATATTTATACGCTTCCTAATAAAGTAAAAATAATCGTATTTGCATTTTTAATGGCATGGTTTCTTCCGTTTAGAAAAGAGGTCCACGGTGGCCTGTGGTAAGGTCTCGGCTTCTGTACCGGAGGTTTCAGATTTGAGACTCCATTCCACCAAAGAACCATCATGTGAGTGAGTCTCTTGCACGTTAAATCTGTCAGGCCAAACACGCTCCCGCTGGTGTGGTGTGGAGAGGGTGATGCCAGTTCAGGTGTCGTTCTCTTCATCTGACCGTGGTTCAAAGTGACGAGGTCCGTCCCAAAATAGCCCTAGTGTTGTTTTACAACAGGACGTTAATATGACTACTCAAATCCTCTTGGAATCAAATCCACTTCTAATCAAATCCACTTAGAAAAAAATGATACGGAACTAGAATTGAAGTGATAAGTATACATAATAAATCTCATCTATCATTGTTTTTCTTATTTCTACATTTTTAACTCTATTTTTACAAACCCACGAACAAATAATTCAAACAGAAATTTTTTTAAAATTTGTATTGGATTTTTTTGAAATATCATGTTGAATTTAGTATTTCTATCTCTTTTGTTTTTGAATTATCATATCTAATCGTATTTCCTCCAGAGTGTTTGAGCTACGGCATTAAACCTAAATAATTTTTATTTTGACTTAGAAATCTAATAAAATGGGGAAAATAATCAAAATCTCGAGATAGGATTTATTGATGATTGTTGTATTTTTTCGTCTTAATATTTCATACACCAGAAACTTAGATAATAGATTCTATTAAATTTATTATTTACTTTTTACGTGTAAAAGGGGCATCCAAAGCATGTATTCTGCATATTACAATTCAGTATATCAATAAATATTAAATAAAATGTAATATGAAATGAGTTTATATTTAATATTATTATGAGTATATTAAATAAAATTTAATATGAAATCCTGTTAATAAAATCGTTAAATGTCAAATTTTCAATCGAATTCGATTTTTGTCTAACGAAAAAAGCCATAAAAATACACATTCCGTTTTCTTTACTATAGTACACAAATCTTATGTGTGGAACTCAAAAAATAAAAATCTGAGCTCTCACGGCGATCATGTTCTGCCTAAGGATCAGAGATTTAATCGGGGAAAGAAGAGGATGATGGTATACGCAAAAATGTTTTAGAAATACCACTCAAGCTGATTAATTAACAGTTGGAAAGGTCTCTGCTTTCTTTCTCATAAAACACAGTCGTCTCAGCACAGTTTTTTCCTAATATTAGAGACGATATCATTTCTATGCCTTTCCATATCTAAATATTATACGGGAATTGAAACTTAATTAGGGGCAACACTGATGTAAAAAGCTACGCAACCAAACCAAAGAATGTAACGTATTCCACACGTTAGCTACCTTACCTCTCAGGAAAAAGACTCGTCCTTCCGACTTCACGCGCATGCGGAGTGACGCGAAGAACTGATCCTTGTATTAACTTTCGGTCTGAAATAAGTGTCGTCAGGATGTTTTCAAAAAAAGAACTACGAAATTAGATAAAAATTGAATGTGCAGCAGCAGAGGTCTTACAGCAGTATCATTACACTGGATGAGATTTGGGCCAGATCGTATCTGCCAAAATGGAAATGCCAATCAAACAAATGATGTCATTACGGGTCACCAAGACGTTCGAAATTTCTTCAGAACCAAAGCAATGTGAAAGTTATACTGATTCACGTGGACGACTTTGATGGTGTCATCCTGAAGCATAGCTTTGGATGGACACCGACGCTATGCTTTAGGAAGACACTATCTATACATATGTATTTATCAAGTTATTTACCATATGTATGATACCATCTTTCCACAAGAATTGCGAGAACCATCCTCGTGGATACAGAGTTGGTGATGGTAGGTTACCTCATATTGATGATGGAACGTACTTCCCACTAGAAGGGTTTTCCATGGACGGTGATTGCCCTTAGAAGTCAATCTCAGGAACCAATGTTGCTGCCACGGCGGCTCGGTCTTTCAGATTTTTCAATATTATTCGAGATAACTTTTATGTATAATTAATTGTTATAAATAATTTGTATCAAAAAAATTTACAATTCTCTGAACTGTAATGATATTTATTTCGGGTTTGGAATTTGAAACTTTTCCCTATACTTTAATAGCCCTAACAAGAAACATTAAATTCAAAGCAAAACATTGAAACACATAATTATATTACAATCCTTTGCTCTTTTTCAATAAAATTTGTCTTACAATTATTAATTACATAATCGTATTATTCTCTTTTGCTATTTTTGAATAAAATTTGTAACAATTATTTTAAAGAAATTATCTCCAGTAATTACTGTATACATTTATGAAATTTATTTTTCACATAATTTCTCCACCTGTTACAGATTTTCTGACATATAAAAACGAGAAATTAGCATTTCAGATAATAAATTTTCACATAATTATATTATTATCTTTTGTTGTTTTTCAATAAAATTTATATTGCAATTATTAATTACATCATCGTATTATTCTCCTTTGTTATTTTTTACTAAAATTTGTAACAATTATTTTAGAGAAATTATCTCTAGTAATTACTAAAAGCAGTTATGAAAGTTATTTTTCACCGAATCTCTCCACCCGCTACAGATTCCCTGACACATAATAACGAGAAGTTACCGTTTCAGAGAATAAATTATTTCACATGTAGTATTCTTCTTTGTTGTTTTTCAATAAAAATTGTATTACAATTATTAATTACATAAAATCGTATTATACTCGTTTGCTCTTTTTTGAATAAAATTTGTAGCAATTATTTTAGAGAAATTATCTCCAGTAATTACTGAAAGCGGTTATGAAAGTTATTTTTCACCGAATCTCTCCACCCGTTACAGATTTCCTGACATATAATAACGAGAAGTTACCGTTTCAGAGAATAAATTCTTTCGTGCGCGGAATTTCCAACCGTTTCTTCATCAGTCTCTTGGGTGCTCTCGTCTTCGCTGTAATTAACCCAAAAGGCTTAATTACTGATTTTTTTCCTCTCCTTCTTTAAAACCCTTCATCTTAATGTAAACAAGGACGAAGATTTAATTAAACTTCACGTCGAAACAGAATAAACATTAATGCCTTTTTCCATCTAAAAACCTTCTCCGAATTCTCCTAGAAAGAATTTTTGAAAAAAAAAAAAAAAAAGCACCCGGCTCTTTATCATTAAGATCAAATTACGCCATCGACTTTAATGCTTTATTTAGCGTTGGAATAAATATTCCTTTTTTAAAAAAATACATATTCCAACTATCTCAAACACTTCGAAAGAATGTTTGGAAACCACTTAATTTTTTTTCTTCTTCGCTCCAAAGAAAAAGAGGGTAAATTGATTTCTTCGTCGGTTTGAAAAAATGGTTGATTTAAGAGCTGAAGTTTAAGTATATGCTATAAATTATCTCAGAATATCTAAGCAGATGCTCTAGATTTTTGTTATTTCTTGAAGTCGTTATAGTTTGATACTGGTTATAAAATGTTCTTATTATTTAAAACTTTGAAATAATATTACCCTTGAAACCAAATTATTATTGGAAACTAAAATGGCGATATATATATATATATATATATATTGTGAGTTTATTTTGAAAAATAAACATAAATAAATTAAAACTATTACAATTTAGAAAAAGTAAAATTTATGTATAAGAAAACAAGTTTTAAAAAGCATGGCAATAAATTATTAATTTTCGAAATTTTTGCTTTTAGTATATAGTTTAGTTTTTCTATTTCTCGGAAATACGAAAGTTATTATCTTTGAAATACATTTTACTATTTAAAAATTATGTTTGGAAAATAAAACTAATTTAAAAAATGGGGCAATTTTATTTTTACCACTTAAAGCGCTGATTTAAACGGACTCTATGATTGAATTCATTATGAGGTTATATAATTGATTAGCAATAAGTATATAATTCTGCCTGTCATCTTAAAATGTAAAAGAATTTATCTTTTTCAATTCTTAAATGTTTTGTAAAAAAACTTAAACAATGTTAACTGTTTTTATCGACATGTACTGCATACTGATGATATGCATAAATAGAATGCTTAAAAATTGCAATGAGTTAGATGCATGAAATCTGGCATATGTATTTATTGTCAGAGTTATGGATGCATTTTAAATTTTTATTTAAATATTTCTTCTGTCTTTCAATACTTTTATGTGTATATCACAGATCCAGGTGATAATCTGAAGCATATGAACCTAAATTTCATTACTCATATTGTAAGAGATCGTATATCAAAAATTGACTCGCTGATTGTAGGGTGATGGATTGAGATTCACTTCTTTTTAATAAGCTTACCTCTTCTCTATTGTTAAGAGATAGCAAGAGAAGGCAATCATCGTCAGATGGACAGGCCATATCATGAATAAGAGTTGTGACAGAAAATGAATCATATTTGGTTGACATCAATTGCATTATACCTCTAAATATCTCTGATGATTGGCAAACCACTATTGACACCTTTCTTTAAAACATTGGTGGCTTGGCATCTGTTGGCGATAAAACAAAATACCTGCTAATAGATTTCAATTAAATTTAATTTTAATATATGACATATTGCATTGTGAATGGTAAGGATTAGTTACATCTAAGTTCATGCAAATGGGGAATACAATATTAGAAAAAAACAGGAGTGGTCTCCCTAATACTTTATCTTACTATCTAATTAAGGTTTATCTCAGATAACACTTTGCATGTCATTGGCGTACAAAATATTAACAGGAGGGAAATTATCATTTTTATAGAATAATCTATCACGTGATGCTTGGCAAGATTTTGGACTATCAATACATGCCATGCGGTTAATAATATCCGAAAACAGAATTTATGTTTTTCGTCGTGATTTCTCCAACCTTCTGAAATAAAACTTTGATACAGAACTGCATTTGTAGAGAAAAATCCCACACCAATTTTGATATATTTAAAAGGAATTTTTGGTTTATCGTACATGCAATGCAATTCCTGAATGTACAAACTGACAGATGATCAATTGTTCAATTTAGTTCAAAATTTGATAGATGTTTATAATGCAGACATTAAATCTGTGTATTGAATTGTATCCATCTAACACTCTTTCTTCGTTTTGTGGTTATCGTGTTAATTTTATTCGGACAATTGGATCGAAAAACTTCTTCTGAACGGAGTTTACTCAAAATTTGATTGAAATCTACTAATTTGATCTGAAGGTCGTATACCAATATCATCTGTCTAATTCAAAATGTTTTGAGTTATATTTGTCGCTGACAGATAGACAAGTATATATTTTCCAAAAATGTTTTTTTTTTCAAACTCGGAGAAGTCTAAAACGTGGAGATTCGGTACAATAGCCAAAACCGTTATTAATAACCAAAATCAAATGTGTGTTTTAGGCACATTTTTCTCAACCGATTAAAGCTAAAATTTGGCATAAAATTGCACTTATTGCCACAAATTCTGATACAAAATTTGATGAATTTAAATTATTTAATTTTTAAGTTATCGCATATACATGTTTCTGAAAGTACAAATTTATAGACGGTTAACATTTTGTTGGATTTGGCTCGAAATTACATCTATCTACATTACTACATTACATCTATCTACATCTAACATACAAGTATCTACATTGTATATGCCAAAATTGTGTTCCGAATTTTATCTATCAAGCTCTCTTCGGTCTATAGCTATCATATAAATTATATTCGAACAACCGGACTGATGAATTTCTTGGAACAGATTTTACTCAATATAGGTGATATTTGACATGAAATTGCACTTTTAATCACGAATTCTAATTTGGTTTAAAGACTTTATACCGAATTCCAACCCTTTAGCTTAAAGTAGTATTGATTTATTTTTGTCACAGACATACATGTGTTTTTTGAAATTAGGTTGGTCTAAAACGAGGAGATTCGTCAAAATCTCCAGTTCAAATTTCTTGAAATAAATTATTTATATTTATTGTAAGGACTCTATACTACGTATATAAGAAAATAAAATATGATTAATTATTGGAGAGATTTTCGTTGTAGAAATTGTTCACAAGCAGGAGAATCTGTTCCAAAATAAATAATTGATTAAACTAAAAGGCAAGACTGAAACAAAATGAAAACGACGCACCACAGTCAGATATGGCTCTTGCGCCAAAAGACACAAATACTCAAGAAAACCGAAAAAAGATTTTCTTCATCTCTTTTCAAAACGCCAGAACTTTGCTAGTTTTTAACATTTTGTAGTTCTATAAAGAACTCTTTTCTTAACGTAACTTCTGCACGTTTACCAAAACCTTATTTTAGGAAGGATGATTCAAATCTGCTTTTTCTTTGTCTGAATATAACTTTGAAGCACTTCAAAGTGACCTTTGCAATCGTTATCAGCAGACAGGAATACGACTTCCTTTTCAAAACTTTTGTGTATAATTCAGAGTTCATTCTGGGATGCCTTCCCAGGATTCCTTTTCGCACTTTCCTCTATCCGACGATAGACGATAGACATGCAGCCTTGAGGAAGATACTTTGTTATTAGAAGAGTTTGGATTTGAGACATTCCTTGGGGGAGGTTTAACGCGTAACAAGGTGAACGCACCGATTTATTAACGGTTGTTATTTTTAGAAGCATGGATCATAGGGATTGACTTAAACGTGAGGTCTTAGCCACCTGTGGTCTCGTACCGAGAGAATTTAGGCCAGAAATAGCCTTTAGTAATGGACTGTTGGTAACGTAAGTTTTCTGCACCTAATTACATGTGGGAGGCCCTTTTCTATTTTAAGGCATTTTTTGTTACAAGTCTTATTTTTCCTTAAAATTTTTGTTAAAGGTATACTATATTAATCCTTGGTTCTTTTAACGAATTTTTGTTTTCATTTGATTGAAAGAATGTTAATTCTTTCTCATAATTTACAGATTATACCGCTGTTAATTGATTTGGTAGAGCTGAAATTAATTCCTAAAACTACAATAAACTTTGTTTCAACAATTGCGATTGAATACCATGAGGTCTTAAAATGTACTGTAATGGTACTCAATAATACTTTATTATTCAGATGCCATTTTAATCCTTGGTGATTTTAACGCATATTTATTTTCAGCTAATTGAATTCAATTTCTGATTGAAGGATTTCTGACTTATTTCATTCACATTATTTATGAAGTGCACTTTTGCTGATTGATTTAGCTGTCCAGAAATTGATGCAGGAAGTTAGGAAAAACCCATTTAAATATTTTAATGACTTAAAATGCTGACAATGATACTACACTATTGATAAACTATTTTAATCCTCGATGTTTATAATGGTTTTTTTTTTTTGCAGCTGATTGAAAGAATGTTAATTCAAGCTCTTGGTTTATGGATTGCACTTTTGTTAATTGATTTAGTTGTCCAAAAAATTGATACTAAAAAGAATGTTAAATTTCATCTCAGTGCTTGCAAATGAATACCATGTGATCTTAAAATACTGTCAATAATCATTTCTAAATTAGATTTATTTTTCTACATCATAAAACAAATTAGGCACAATATCTTGATGTAGAGATGTCTTACTAAAACGTAAATATTATTTTAACACGGTATTGAAATTAATTTTTCGTCCCGAAGCTACATGAAAATCGGATATATTGGGACAAATACACTGAAGGGACAAAAGTCATGGGATGACTGTTAATATCGTGTCGGTCCTCCTTTTGCCCGGCGAAGTGCAACAACTCGACGTGTCATGGAGTCCACAAGTCGTTGGAAGTCCTCTGCAGGAATATTGAGCCATGCTGTCTGTATAGACGTCCATAATTGTGAAAGTGTGGATGGTGCAGGAGTTTGGGCACGAATGGACCTTTCGACGATGTCCCATAAATGCTCGATGGGATTCATATCGGGTGATCTAGGTGGCCAGATCATGCGCTGGAATTGTCCGGAATGTTCTTCAAACCAATCGCGAACAGTTCTGGCCCGGTGACATGGCGCATTGTCATCCATAAAAATCCCATCGTTGTGTGGGTACGTGAAGTCCATGAATGGCTGCAAGTGATCTGCAAGCAGCTGAACATAACCATTTCCAGTCAATGATCGGTTCAGTTGAACCAGAGGACCG
Organism: Argiope trifasciata; assembly: GCA_026543055.1. Classification (NCBI taxonomy): domain Eukaryota; kingdom Metazoa; phylum Arthropoda; class Arachnida; order Araneae; family Araneidae; genus Argiope; species Argiope trifasciata. Next base: position 9,062 of record JAPMOQ010030456.1, on the reverse strand, counting down.
AGTCCATGCCATGTAAAAACAGCCCACACCATTATGCAGCCACCACCAGCTTGAACAGTGCCTTGCTGACAGTTTGGGTCCATGGCTTCGTGGGGTCTGCGCCACACTCGAACTCTACCATCAGCTCGTAACAACTGAAATCGTGACTTATTTGACTACGCCACGGTTTTCCACTGGTCTAGGGACCAGTCGATATGCTCACGAGCCCAGGAGAGTCGCTGCAGGCGATGTCGTGCTCTCAGTAAAGGCACTCGAGTCGGTCTTCTGCTGTCATAGCCCAAGGAAGACAAATTTCGCCGCACAGTCCTATCGGACACGTGCCTCGTACGTCCCACATTGATTCCTGCAGTTATTTGACGAAGTGTTGCGTGTCTATTAACATTGACCATTCTACACAGACGTCGCGGTCTCGGCCGTTAAGTGCAGGTGGTCGCCCACTGCGCTGTCCATGATGGGATGGGATGCCTGAAATTTCATACTCTCGGCACACTCTTTACTGTGGATCTCGGAATGTTGAATTCACTAACGATGTCCGCAATGGAATGACCCATGCGTTCTAGCTCCAACTAACATTCCACGTTCAAAGTCTGTTAATTCTCGTCGTGCCGCCATAAATCACGAAAAACCTGTTCACGTGAATAACTTGAACACAAATGAAAGCTCTGGAAAATGAACTGCGCATTTATACTTTTTCGCTGCGATGCTACTGCCATCTGTATATTTGCATATTGCTATCCCATGACTTTTGTCACTTCAGTGTATATCAAAGCTTTTTTTAATCCTTTCTCTATTCTACCAGCCAAACTGGCTGTGTAAATTATATCTTAGTAGGCCAGTTTCTGTTTAAAACAAAGGTGCAAAAGGCAAATGAGTTATTAAAAAGAGTTTTTTTTTCTTCCTTTACATCATGTACCCCTCGCTTGAAACAGAAACTGACTTGCCTCGGCAAAATATCCACGGCCGATTGGACCTGATCAGTAATGAAACAATTTATCAAAAGTATTTATAGGGGTAGTTGTATAAAGGGTGTGATTTAGGAGTCGTAAAAAATACACGAATTATGTGATAAAAGTGCTTATAATAATCAGAAAAAAGAGCTGTTTTGGCTAAAAAAGGACACGACGTAGCAATCTGTTAGTTCGAGAGTTTTTGAAAGATTTACTTAAAATTTTTCAGAATGCTTCATAACTATATTACCTAGTTTTCCTGAACTAAAACAAGGCTGTACTTCTATCTAGTATTTAATCTTTTGACCTCCCAATTTGTGAACCAAAACTGCTTCCAAAATTGTGTATTTTTTACTGCATATTTTAGGACTATGTATATTGGGAAATTGAAAAATGCATGTTTTTTCTTACCAGAAAATAAATTTACATAGATTTTTATCATGAGAAACTAACTGGCCAGTAAAACCAAATTCAGATATTTTCAACAAAAAATTTTTTAATAAATTTCAGTTGAACAACAGTTAATTTCTGTTTATTGCATTATATAAAACTTAAAGTGTATAGCATTTGTGGAGGAGAAGTAGGAAATTTTTTCATATCCATTTTGCCCCACTGCCTAACGATATGCAAGTTGTCTTAATTATAACCAAAGTCATTCCTATTTGAGGAGCAGTTCGAAAAATCTATATCACTATCGCTATCAAAACTAAAATCACTTCCAGGATTTGATAAGACATCAGGAGTATACTCTCTGTCAATCATTGAAGGTTTTCAAGCAGCCATTTCTGTCAGAAAAAAGCGACAAAAAGTGAATTTTAGCGGTGATGCATTCAAATGCCGCAATTCAGCGGGCAACTATATTGCGGCAACAGCTTCATCTGTTGGCCGAAAATTAAACTAAACGTCTAACACTGTATATAATGGTTAATTCCAATGGTTAAACGGGGGGAAACGGGATGCTCTCCTCAATGAAGGAAGAAAAACCCGCCCTCGGAAATCGTGGGATGAGCAGATTTGGCTACATTTGAGTTCACCGTGGAAATAGCAGGATGATCAGCTAGATGGTTTAATATTATCTTTCCACAGATGAATAACAATCAATCGAATCACTAAACATCTATGAAGTATTTCTAACAAAACAGATTACGTATTCTCTAATTCAATAACTGCAGAACATATTGAGAATTAATTACAAAAAAATTTGAATAAGGAATAAGGATTCGATTTAATTTGAGATTTTTCGTAAAAAAATGCTTTTTTTAAAAAATAGCATTAAAACGTTTGCAATGCAAATATAAAAACCACTGTAATTTCTCAAAAATAGATTTAGTAATAACATTCTAACTATTTTATAAATAGAGTTTGTTTAAATATTAAGAATATTCAATTAAAACTTAATAATTTGGCAAAATTAATTTGTAACGTAGTTGCCTAATTTAAAATTGTGCATAAAATACATATATTTCTTTATACATCTCATAGCTTGATTTCTATAAATATTTCATAGATTGGAAGGCCAAAACCAAGTACTTCGATTTAAAAATTTATTTTGCAAATATTCAGATATAATATCTTTAAAAAGAAAATGCATATGACACACTTTCTATTTTCTATTCTATTTGAATCTATGGAGCAATTTTCATTCTTAACTTAGAATTTAAAATATTCTGAACGCTGTCACACGTCTTGGAATTTCAAGGATTTAGATTATTATATCTTTTCTTTTCATTGAATTTACAGTACTTGAAACAAGTTTTATTTTTTAAAATTGACTTGAACCTCTCACACAAACAAAGGAAATCGCAAAATTATTCTCAGGAAGATATTAAGATTGGCACGATGATAAAGCTTTAATAAATTCGATTGTAATTTTTCCCCTTTGGCATTGTTCTTTCACAAGTATCTATTCTTTTTCAAAATAGCTAAATGAGACTTTTATGGGTTTTACATTCTGGTAAGTAACATAAATTTGAAGGTCATATTTTTGTAAAAAATCTATGTAAAGAAATCTCTTTAAGATATGTGACTACGTTGTGTAGATATTTTCTTGAAAAATGTTCTAAAACAGCTATATCTTTGGTTCATATTTGCATAAAAAGATTGGAAAAACATACATAGAGACAAAATATGTCAATTAAATGTTAAAAGGTTTTTAATAAATAGTAAAGGGTTAAAGTTAACCCTTACTTTCTTAACTTAAAGTAATTTTCTTTGGGGGGTAAAGTTATAATTCAAAAATCTTCTAGTTTAGAGATTTGTCAAATGTTTAACAGGAAGTTTTGCAGATGCTTAAGAAAAATATAATCTAGTTTTTGAATTAAAAATTAACTTGTTATAATATCCCTTCTTTAAATACTGAAGTTCGACTGATAAATAACACGAAACTCATTTTTTTCACACTCTAAAGCACTAAAACAACTATGAAATATTTCTAAATGAAATTCTGACATTTCTCCTGCAAACAACATGTTTGATAATAAGTTACATCGCAAAGATAACAGCGGCTATTGTCTAAACCAATTCCTATTACTAGGATCTCCCACAATTTTTAACCTAATAACTTTCAATGCCAGGATACATCTTAAGCACTTTTCAATTTTCAACTGGAAATTTCAAAAAAATTATACAATAAATATACAAGGTGGCCAGAAATAAAACACCCCTACTCTGACCTCCATGGATATCGAACTACTCAGTGTAAAGGCTCAAAATTTTGTACACATACTATTCAAAATATGGGGAAACGGATTTCACGAAAAAAAAATTAGTTCCTGAAATCACCGATAGGTGGCGCTGCACAACTGGAACTATGATCAAAAGACACAAATAATAATAAAAATTAAAATGTTTATGCGGAATGGAATGCTTCCATGCTTCCTTTTTAATTTTTCTGCCCCTTATGGAAAATAAAAATAGTAAAGAAGCTAGAACTCCCGTTGTAACTGCAATTTCATACTGTAACCAGAAAAATTTGCATAAAGCATGGTTAGAAGCCATGTTCTGGGTATAAAAGAAGTTAAAAGGTGGGGAATGTCATTCTTATTAGTGATGGCTGTCACGCTGCCAGAACGCGCTTTGCTTGTGAAGTTGTTTTACGAGAATAAAGGAAATGCTCCAGCAGCACTTCGAGAGTTTCGCCGACTTAAGGATTTGCGTAAGGGACCATTGCTTCCACAAGCTCTCAGGAGAATGATCGCTCGATTCGAGGAAACTGGACATCTTGGAGTTCAGCCTGGTCGAGGACGCAAACCGGTTCGTTCAGATGTCGTTGAAGATGTTGCCACCGGTATTGTTGAACAGTCAATGGATAATGCTTTAGGCTGCAGTAGTGCACGTGCAGTGTCACGACACTTGGGTGTTCCCTATAGCACAGTGTGGAACGTACTCAGAAAAATGGTGCATTGTTTCCCGTACAAAATCCGCCCTAATCAACAATTGCTGGCCACAGACAGGGAGATGCGACTGACCTTTGCATTGACATTTCTTGCTAGAGTTGAAGTGGATGCATCGTGGCCGTGGCAGATTCTGTGGAGCGATGAGGCCCATTTCCACCTCAGTGGAACAGTGAACACCCATAACTGTCGCATATGGGACACGACAAACCCCCGTACCTTCCAAGAGATTCCACTCCACTCACCGAAAGTTACAGTCTGGTGTGGATTCACAGCCACATTCATCCTTGGACCGTTCTTTTTCGAAGAGGTTACTTCCAATGGCCTTGAGACATGTACCGTGACGGCCAACAGGTACAAAAGGATGCTCGAAACATTTGTTGTACCCCATTTGCAGCAGCGCCAATGCCTTGACACCATTACTTTTATGCAAGATGGAGCACCTCCACACATTGGACTCCCTGTGCAACAGTTTCTTCGCCAACATTTCACCACTGACAGAATAATCAGTCGCGCGTTTCCGACAACTTGGCCATCTCGTTCACCGGATCTTAATCCGTGTGATTTTTGGCTTTGGGGACACTTAAAAAACCTTGTTTATCGAGAACGTCTGATAACCTTGGCAGATTTGAAAGAGAGTATCAGTCTGCATGTGAGAAGCATCTCAGATGACCAGTTACGATCCGCAGTTGAACAAGCTGTCCACAGACTTCACATTTTACATCTTCAGGAAGGTAACCATATTGAGCAGCATTCCCTGCATCGATAACGTCCTTGTTTCATGTATGCTTGGTACTTTCAAATAAAATGTGTTTAAAACGTGTTTTTGTGTCTTTTCAGCATACGTCCAGTGGTACAGCGCCACCTATCGGTGATTTCTGGAACTAAATTTTTTTTTCGTGAAATCCGTTTCCCCATTTTTTGAATAGTATGTCCACAAATTTTCAAGCCTTTACACTGAGTAGTTCGATATCCAGGGAGGTCAGAGTAGGGGTGTTTTATTTCTGGCCACCCGGTACATAATTTCATACAATAATCATACTTAACATTATACAGTAATGAATATTAATACGTTATATATATATACTGCGTTTTATTCTCTATTTATATAAAGCTATTCAGAATTTGATGACAATATAACAGACACCTCCCCTTCCAACATGGCCCCCTCACAAATCAGCGTACCTCTCAATTCCTCTCAATTCTAAAATGAACTTTGATGATTAAATAGTTATAATAATACACCACATCGCAAACATAACAAGCGGCTATTGTCTAGATCAAACCATATTATTAGGGTCTTCCTCAATGTTTAACCTAATAATTTCCAATGTCGGGATGCATCTTAAGCACTTTTCAATTTCCAACTTGAAATTTCAAAAAAAAAAAAAAAAAATTACAAAAATTATACAAAGCTATATATTATAATTATACAAAGCATTATACTATAATTATACAAAGCATTATACTATAATTATACAAAGTATTATACTGTAATTATACTTAACATTATACAATAATTATACATTTCATACAATAATTATGCATAACTTCACACAATAATTGTACTTAACATTATACAATAATAATACACAACTTCATACATTAATTATACATAACTTCATACAATAATTGTACTTAACAATATACAATAATAATACACAACTTCATGCAATAATTATACTTAACATTATGCAATAATTATATATAACTTCATTCAATAATTATATTTAACGTTATACAAAAATTATACAGTAATGAATATTAATATATATATATATATATACCGCATTTTATTCTCCATTGAGATGAAACTATTCTGAGTTTGATGACGTCATAACTGACCCTCTCCCAAATCAGTTTATGTCTTATTTCTTCTGAAATCAACTTTGGGGATTAAATAGTTATAATAATATACTGCATCGCAAACATAACAGACTCAAGCTCCATTGTCTAGATCAATCCCTATTATTAGGATCTCCCAGAATTTTTAACCACAAAATAACTCCCAGCTAGAGATGCATCTTAAGCACTTTTCAGTCTCCAACTAGATCGCTCTCCCACCCTCGGAAGAGGGGAAAAAATGAAAAAAATAATAATAATAACAGTAAAAAGAAAGAAAAAAAGGAAGAAGAGTTTGTCCCAGCTGTTCTCGCCACGCTGCTGGTACAATAGCCCCAAACTTCAACTCTCTCCTCCAACGTACAACAACACAGTGTTATTGATCGCACCGAACCTGGAGAGGCGAGATATATACAGTGAGAAGAACCATGGTAAAAAAAAAACTGGCAAAAACCAAGACAGAACGTATATATAAAAGAGGAGTCCTCTTTTCAATGCTTGTCCTCACTTTTGCCCAAAATTCGATTTACAAAGGGCGAAAGGGGGAGAGTGAGAAAAGTGGGAAAAACCGCAAAAGAAGGAATAACAATAATAAAAAAAAGACCTTTACGTAAACCTTTGTTCCGTGTGTTTGCTTATGAAATATCGGGATTAGTCTGGTACCGTATTACGATGCATGTGTTCCTTTTTGGGGGAATTTTTTGGCGCGTTATTGTATTCTTTTGTGAGCGCTCCGGTGGACGCACGAGTTTTTGAAAGAAGCTGGCACAAAAGAATGATGGGAAGTGTTTTTCAACCGGCGCAAATTCGGAGCATTAGAAGGTGAGAGCCGTCATCCAATACATATTTTGAAGAATAAAGCACTTTCCTGGTGCGAAATGAAATAGTTTATTGAATCTGAATGTGTGAGGAGACCTGATAATTTTCAGAATAAAGAAGTAAACCTTCTTAATAAGTAAATCTTGAATTTTGTTAGCAAGTTGTATTGCAATGAATTTGAAAACGATGAATGCCACCCAGCTTGTGGCGTTGGCAACAGGAGCTCTTATAGCTCAAGTGCATTTTACTTTTGGCGTTGGCAATGGCAGGAAATTATTATGATTATTTTAGAATAACTGACTGATGGGACTTTGTAAATGTTAGTATTCTTAATTTTTGCTGCCTTTCAAACTTTGAATTTAGTAAATAATTAACATGTATGGCCTAGTATTTCATCAAGTATTTAAAGTGCTTTAAAAAATATTAATTAAATATATATTTTAATGGATGAAGTTGTGTATTATTTTCCATCTCCAAGAATGAATCTGGCACAAAAGAATGATGGGAAGGGCTTTTCAACCGGCGCAAATTCGGAGCATTAGAAGGTGAGAGCCTTCATCCAATACAGATTTTGAAAAATAAAGCGCTTTCCGAGTGGGAAATGAAATTATTTAATCTGAATGTGTGAAGGGATCTGATAATTTTCAGAATAAAGAGCAAACCTTCTTAATAAGTAAATCTTGAATTTTGTTTGCAAGTTGTATTGTGGAATGAATTTGAACACAATGAATGGCATCCAGCTAATTTCACATAGCTTTCTCGTATTTTATTTAATACTTGCCGCCTTTGGCGACCAGCTGATTCGCCATGAGTAATGCGTTCTAAAATTTCCAATTAAATGATATATTTTTTAGCAAAAATTTAAGAAATAGTTTAAGTTAAAAGATTCAGTTATTAGTAGTTAAAGAGTCGGTAACTTTATTCGGAAAAACTTTTTGAGTTTAATGTTCTAATAATTTATCAATTATGCTTTCAAAATATTAAAAATAATTTTTTCGGTGATATTGCCAAAATGTTAAATATGTTTTTTAAAGAAAGAGAAAAAGGGAAAAAATTATTGAATTAATGATACAGATATTGCAAACGATTATAGAAATATGCCATTAAATCGGAATTTCAATGCATATCCTGTCTAAATTCAATCAGGTTTACTGTAAATAAAGATAATTTATGGACTTAATGACATAAATATTGCAAACGATTTCTTAGAATCCTTTGCCTTGCATTTATTTTTATAGAATATATCACATTTTATATTTATGTTATTTTATCCAGTCACGTGCTGAAAGCTGTATTTCTTTAGATTTGATTTACGATGATAGTTGTTGTTTTTTCATTTGAATTTCCGGCATTGTTTTATTTTATTTTATCCAGTCACGTGCTAAAAAAAAATATGGTTAAAATATTTCTTTAAAAATTCGTTAAAAATAGAAGCTTGAGTTATACATTAAAACACTGATACCATTAGAAAGCTAATTTTTTTATCTTTAAATTGATGTCAAAATCATGTTTGTCCGATTATAATTTCGGAAGTTATAGCGGAAAAACGTCGAAATTTCGCTTAAATTTTAATTAATTCAAATTCTAATTAAAAATTCAAAAAAAGGGCTCCGAGGTGCACATTCCCGACCTCCAAGGTATACATGTACCAATTTTGGTAGCTGTAGGTCCAACGGTCTGGCCTGTAGAGCGCCAACACACACACACACACACGCACACACACACACACATTGAGCTTTATTATAAGTGTAGATAAACGTGCGAAAAAATATAGTAGTTTTAAGAATAAAGAAGCAAATGATCTGTGTAATTCAACGGATTAATGCATTTTCGGTTTTCTGAAGTTCTTGATTCATGCAGATACCTAAATGTTTTGAGTTTTGATAATTTGAAACTGAAAAACTAACCCTTCTTAAAGAAAGAATTCTTATTTGTTTAGTTTACTGCAAGCCAGTTGGTAGGATTTTTATGTGCTTAGTATTTTATAGATTGGAAAGGAAATACACCTATCCCCCGATTTACACTGCAGATAGGTTCCTTAGAAAACCGTGTAAATCGAAAT
>JAPMOQ010030449.1:116787-141932 GCA_026543055.1 Argiope trifasciata | reverse complement strand
CCAATTCATGTGACATGGCAGTACTGCGAAAAATAAATGCAACTGCACATGACATTTACTATTACATTATGCTTTTTTTCTCTAGAAAAGTACACAAAGGGATTCAAAATTAAATTAATTAACTTTTTTTATACAGACTAACAATCAGTGTCAGTGGACTCACCAAAAATTTTTATATACTCTCTAACAAAAGCTTGCGTATTATTAATCGTATACCATTAGTAAATAATGGTTACAAAGGAGACAATTAGAATGCGACCTTAGGTGATCTTTCAGTGGTTAGTGCACAAGTACCTGAAAATAGAGTGCGTATTTATTTAGCTCTTTCATACCAAAACCCAATGCAGAACCATAACTGCAGTCACAAAATTACATACCAAATTTTATATATTTAAGTCTCTGTGCTTTTGATTTAACGCATTTGCATGTTTATGACAGAACAGACCGACAGATAGTGAAACCCTTAACCGATGAGGTTTCAAATTTGATAGGCTTCTAAAATCTGAAGCAAAATTTTATCCATCTATTTCTTTTTTGTTTTATAGTCTATATTCGAACAACAAGATTTCCTCTAAATGGATTTCATTACACATTTAATACAGAAAAATAGAATTTTGGAGATTGCAAATTTAGAGCAGAGACCATATACCAAATTTCATCAGTCTATATCAAAGCCTTTCTGAATTAATCATGTTCACAGACAATTAGACAATTTCCATAAAATGTGTTTTTCTGATTCAGGGAGGTCCGAAACATGTAGATCCGTCAAAATATCAAGGTCGAATGTTTAGATGATTACAATACTTTCCATTTATATATTTCTCAACAAGAAAGTAAAAGAAAAAAAAAAGGAAGAAATGTTGGTATAGAAAAAGAAGATACCAAGTAACATTTATGTCCAGCAAAGAAAAAAAAATCCAATAAGTAAAATTGTGAAACCTAAAACTGAAAGTAAAAATTAAACAAAATAATTTAAAATTGAGCTATTTTTAAAAACTTATAAAATTTAAAATGGAGAATAACGATTCGTTCAAAACTCAGTACACCAATGCATGGTTTTCACAAAACAATCGAGACTAATGAATTAAAAAACAATAAAAATAACTAATGCAAATTAAAGAGCTTTGACCGCACATACTTTCCCTACTAAGCAGATTTCCCTTTCAGATACACACCAACTGAAAGTTGCTATGGTTACAGACATGATAATATCTCTATCAGTCACAACAATATTCCTTAGGGAGTAATAAAAACGCTTCGTGTAGAATGGGGGGGAGGGTCTAAAGCAAGGCTAGACAATTTGAACGATTTTACCAGATTCTATAAATAAATCGTTGCTCGGATGAATCAAGTATGGCAATTTATTTTTTCTTTCCTTTCAGATGATGCTTGTATCAAGTGATAAAACGACACAAAACGCATGCAATCAATCAATAACCATTTCATTTTTCTTTTTATTTTATTGGTCATTTTTTATAAAAAAATTAATGTAATCAATGAGATTAGTTTAAGCTAAGGGAAAAGAAAAAAAATTGAGGGGGAGGGGACGTGTGTAAGTGGAAATTAATCACAAATCTCTAAATGAGTAATTTATTAGTAAAAGAAGTTTGGTAAGTTTCCAGAAGTTTATATATTAAGCACTTCTGAGACTGGAACGCAGTAAATATTTTCTTTTTTCTGTGTTAGATTTTTTTTTTTTTTTTGCTGCGTTAAATTTTTTGTTTTTAATTGAATACCGCAATTTTTAAATTGATTTAAGATTATAAAATTAAATACAGTTCAATACATGTTTTTCTGGCCCAGTGTTTTTTTGTTTTTTTTTTTTTGTCAAAAGAATACAGAAGATGGATTATATAAAAATTTCGAAGTATATGGAGGCACTGATATGTTTTTAGAGTGGAAATGTATACTTCAGAATGCTTTTCTTTTTGAAATTTTAGTTAATTAGAAACAGCTACGATGACGTTTTTCTGCGATGACATCCTAAAGTAATATTTCTTTGAAATTTTCCCTAAATTCTGCTACTTTTTCACAACGTTTTTTTTTTTCTGCTGTTTTAATTTTATAGATATATTTCAATGTTGCAATGAAATTCAAACCGTTTTCATAGTTTCCACAAAGAATCGTGTGATTTTTTTTCTTTTTCAAATGTTAAAAGAAAAGAATGAAACATTATATTAATTATCAACTCAGTTTATATCAGGAATCAGAAGACGAAAGTACATTATCTTCAAAGGAAAATGTCTCCCCATGCCCCTGTGACTATAATCGTTACGATTAACGAGTAATTTGAAACAGATTACGCAGGCATTTGATGATAGTATGATACCCTTGGACTACAATATCCATTAGGAAAATCCATATACACAACAAAGTAATTGTAAGGCTAATACAACAACACAACTTTAATGTCTGTCAAACTTTTATGTTTCAATATTACTTATAAAGGGAACCATGTAAGTCAAATTATATATAAAAAATGGAATTGAAACTGAACACAACAAATACATCCGATGATCCTACAACTAACAAAGGAGGTTATAATGCAAATATTTATCGACTGTAATTAAGTAGATATATCCATTACCACATATCTGAAATATCGACATAAATTATTTTCGCAACAAAATTGAAAACATGCCGAATAATTACAATTAAATTTTGGATTTAAAACACTTTTTTCTTATTAGGCATAAAATTATTTTTATTTGGAAGCAGCAAGTACACAGATCAAAATTATAAATGCTTTGACTCTGAGAACTGAAAAGAAATAATTAATAAATGTTAAGAAATGCATCTCTGATAAATATTATAATGGCAAAAAATAAACAAATTTATTCATTCTACACATTAAAAGCAAAGTAGTAGGCCTTCTTATAATGTTTGCACAATTTCATTTATTCCTTACCTCTATAAATGGAAGGGTATACAATCTGGTCTGTTTTAAGATAACAAATATAACTGACCATATGACTTGTAATTTTCAATGAACGAAAATTATTTCCACTTATTCATTAGAATCTTATTTAACTGACCACTTTCCGCTTTTCATTCAATTAATTCAAAAATAAAGAGGAGTTATTTATTTTCACTGCGCTTTCGGATGTCACCGAAAAAAAGGACGAAAACAGGCGTCTGGCGCTAGGGAGTCGAGACAATTTATCGGAGCATCGAACGTAGGTGGTTGTAATTAATCATATTCGCAATCATGACAGCATCGAAACAGGTTTTTGTTTATTTTCTATTTTTCGCTAAAGGTCCTTCGCTCGATATTCTGACAAATATGTAGTTGTTTGGAAATCGGAAAATTGTTTGATGGAGAATAAATATTAATTATAATTATTTTTTAGTCTCTATGAAAATGCATACAATCCTATACAGTACCAACTTTATTAATCGTAGTAAAATGGGAAAGTTTCCATTTAAAACATTTTTTTTTTAATTATTAAAACAACATCTCATTACCTCTTTTTATAATTTTAAAATGTTTTTCTTGGAGAAAAACGAAATCAAAACTCTATGTTTTTGATTTTCACTTAAGTTAAAATTGTTAAGATTATAGCAGATTATACAATATATACTTAATAATATTTCATAGCTAACTAACTCGTACCAAGAGCGTTGCTGTAGCCAAAGAAATACAATTATTTTATAGTTATAGAAATACAATAAATTTGGAAATAATATTACTTAAGTTATTATTATTTCGTTTGAAATTTGAATTAACTATATAATTTAATTAGGATTGATAGAAAGAATAAAATTTATTTTCTTGTCGACAATAAATGCATTCATGAGAAATTGAATGATGTATAAAAAAAGTATAATTATTAACTTGAAATGTAATAATTGTATTATGCCTATAACATTCGCGCAAGTGAAAAGCAATATGTTGACAAAATTTTAACGCAATCGGATGAACAGCATATCAGCACATTACATAATAACTAGCATAAATTCATTTTTATATATTAGATGAATCACTAATGGGTCATATTCTTATTTTTTCCCCTCTCTTATTTTCCCATTTTTGAGCAGCAATCTCTTGTTACTTCTTGTTGCAAAAACATGAGAAACGTTGATTCACTGCTTATTTAAGAAGCCTTAAAGCAATGTAAACCACGATTATCCTCATGCAATAAGAACACAATGTGGTTTTTATGCTTAAGGTTTCAGAGGCATGTTAACAAGGTTGTAGGCATGTTAACATTGTATTCAATATATTTTTTTCTAAGTAGGAATTAATAATCTCAAAATTTTCAATTCATTGCGATTAAATTATTTTGTATTACATTGATGTAAAAATAGCTTATATTGATGGAATTTTTTTTTCCTTTTAAATTTTACAAAAGTAAATAAGTTAATAATTAATTATAGTGACAAATGTCCAAAATTCCAAAAATTACTCAATGAAATATTAAATAAATATTTTCAATAAAATCACATAATGAATGGAATTTTATTAAAGATCTATCCTGCTGCCAGAAGAAAATATATAAAAGAAGCTGGTAAAGTATCGAATTAAGCTTATCTTTTAGGATCAGTTACTTTATTATTATCGTTATTTCATTTTAATGACCGATAGAATGCGAACATGTTTCCTTTGGCGAGCATTTTTTTTTTCCCCCTTCAAACGCGTTATGTACTGACCTAAGATGTTAATATGCTAAAATTTTCCAATGAAATATAGTAAAGACATAATTATTGAATATGAGAAAGTTACTTCCATTTTGGTTAGTACTCTGAACATTCAAATTATTCGTTAACTCATTTTAAGCATTCGATTTAAATGCAGTATTTTAAACTTATTTCATTGTGCAGAACAACAGATAAATAATATAACAGCATATTTTGAATTAAAATATGAGAATATTGTTTAAAATTTACACGGCAATACTGTTTAAAATTTATTTAATTGAAACTTGATTTTAACACTTTGAACATCAAACTAGAAAATATAATTTATTGCATTTAACCATCATTAATTTATTGCATAACACCATCACAATTATACAATCATACCGCCATCAATCATTATCAATCCCACATATTATACAAATCAAAATAATAAGGCAGCGTGGAAACTCTCAGGTTGGTATGACGTAGAAATGCAAGCAATGAGATGCAAAGTGTGATATTAACGTCATCCAAAAAAAGTTACCATTTTAATATAAAAAATACTCCTTTAGTTTTGGAGGAAAAATTTAATACATACAAGCTATAAAACGACCAACACATCAGAAATAGCTCATTTTTTGACTATATTTTTTTATCTCTCTTCAATGACAGGGAGGGGCTGATTCGGTTAAGGGAGAAGAAAAAAACCCATAAATAATCCCACCATAACAACCCAGAGCAGCAAAAGAAGAAAGAAAAAAATGCCATCATTAATACCTTGCTGTAACCAAACCGGGAATTCTGGCATCTTCTCACTTCACCCCAGTAGTTTATAAAGAAGAACCATATCACACGGACATACAAGAAAAGCAATCCAGTCGACATCTGCCACAACCGAGTATCATTCGCTACACATCACAGCCATTCCATTCGCAGAAATTCGAGATACATACACACCCTGGACATAAATATTTCATTTATTCAGCGTTCCTCTAGTAAAAAGTGTGGCAACGGGGAGGGGATCAGAAGAAGTGTATTATTTAACGCTTTTTCTCAACGGGGGTGGGGTGATTTACGGGTTTCCATGTTTCTTCGAGAAGTGGATGATTAATCAAAGGATTGGAAGAGGACGTTAGAGGATTTGGGATTGGTGAAAGCTAACACTTTGGGAATGGTAGACAAGTTTGACGTGCGGAAGAATTAATGAAAAATGGATGAGGGCTCTTTTATAGGTCATGATACTGGACACTTGTCAGCTCATCTAGATTACTGTAGTGTATTTTTCTGCGAGAGATATGTGGATTTATTACTGGTAAGGGAATATGAAAGGAAACGTTCAGTAAAGCATAAAATGGTATGTCTTTACGAGGAACCAGAAAATCCTGTTCCGTGTTACTTAGAATCTGATAGTAATGATAATTACTTATATAAACTGTAAATAAATGGTGTCCTATAAATAATCATAATGATGATAAGGTGTCCGGTAAATAAAAGGTAAACCTGCAAATAATTGTTATACATATTACAAGATTCTTTAACTAGAAGCAGATAAAAATAAGAAATAGTGGTATTTCTTTCTTAGTAAATACTATTAACATGGCAGGTAAAGTTTTATTTTAGAATATTGTTCCGAGGGATGGTGCTAAGTACGATCTGATGACGATTTAACGAGAAAATTTCATTAAATAATTATAACAGATAATTTTCAATGTTAAGATTATCATTTCAGTTAATGTTACGGTAAGACTTGAATGCATCAAATGTTTAGAAGTAATTTACAGGGTTTAAAGCAAAATATAATGACTACTTTTCATTCTAGAATTATTAAAACGTTGACAAATGCATTAGTGTGAAAATGAGAGTAGCTTCCACAAGCTAAACTTCATCAAAAGATATTGCAGGAGATTTACTGACTTTAGCAATTCTAGTGTAAGCAATTAAAGATATTTTATCTTTCATTTTGTTCTTTTTATTTCACATAACTTTGTAAACTATCAAATTTCTCGTGCAACCTATACTTCGAAGTCAATTTAAAAGGTAGTGAAACAAAAAATTAATGACCAATTGAAACTGAACAAAACAAATATCCAGCAAAAAATGAAATAAATTAATGATAACAAACAAAAACTGTGATAAAAAAGTAATCAATAAAACTCATTCATGGAAAATTAATTAAACCTAAGGAACGAAAATTAATTAAACCTAGGGACGAAATTTTATAAATGAATAATCAACTATTTACGAAAGCGGGCTAGAGAATTTCGATAAGTTCTTAAGGACAATTCTTAAAAAAAAAACATCTGGTAACATTACTTACATTTGAAAGTAATCGATGTCAACAACACAGCCATACAATTTTTGTTCAATTAAAGTCAATTGAAAAAAAGTATGGATTGCAGTTACCGTGGTTTCCAATTTAACAACGCAGTCACACATAGTTTCTAAAATGAAAAGATATTATTTTCCGATGAATTACTCCGATTCAGAGAATCCATTAATTTACCTTTGACAGAAAGTATTAAAAATTAGCACGTATGAATGAATTAAAAGAACACTAAGTAGAATTTTCCAAAAACGTGAATAGTCAAAAATATTTTTTTTATCACACACGTGATAGCGATTCCAATAAGAGCAGTTAAATGCATTAAATTGAATGTGAAGCATGAACAGAATGTTAATTGCTAAAAAATGCAAGGATATTAGCAGAAATTAATTTATTTTTAAGATTTTAGTAGCGAAAAATGGATTGAAATACCATATAGTACCTTCAAAATATAAATATACAAATCCAAATAATAATCCCAATAAATAATTCTCTACAAAAATTCGTTTCTTATTTAATTTTTTCATTGAATGCCGCATGTATGAGATCATCTTTCGTGCCTTTTTTCATAATACTTTTCTATTACAAATCAGATCGGAATGTTTTTTTAAAATAATATCTTCTTTACGAACAATTTCTTCATAGCTTTCAAAAATGAATTCTGAAAAATCCGTTATGTTCTGAATATAACGGAAACAGTAAAACTTTTCGTCATACCAAATCATATATGAACAGATTTTCCCTTTTTAAATGGTTATATTCACTGAGATTACCTATCTGGCGAAGGTTAAGCCAATTTTAACACTTGTCAAACATTCTGTTTGACACTTTTTTTTTGACATTTGATTAAATAGAATGCCTGTTTACTTCGAAGCATTTAATAATATTTTGTAGTTACAATAGTTAGCGAAACACTGAATCATGCACAGCATAAGAAAGTTTCAATGGAGCAATCCCAAACGATCGTTTAATCAATTGTTTACATTTCACTGATGGTTAAGTATATTTTAATACTTGTCAAACATTATGTTCAGCACCTTTTTTCTTAACACTGTGTTTTCTTCGGTAGAATAGAATGCCTGTTCACTTCCGAAGCATTTAATAACATTTTGTAGTTCCATTAGTTAGCGAAACACTGAATCATGCACAGCATAAGAAAGATTCAATGCAGCAGTCTCAAACGTTCGTGTAATCATTTGTTTACATTTCGCTGATGCCATTCAGTAATAAATAATAAGAGATTTCTATGCCACGTTATCTCGGTTAGCATTTTAAGCACACAGAACTGCATAAATTGATTATTAATTCCACAATTTGCCATTGCACTCATTTGAGTAGCTGATATTAAACTTCATCCAAATAATTTAATTTAAGGCATCAAATACCAATTTCACAACCAAACAATCCAGCATTTACCTGTAAACACGAAATTACTCCACCACTTAAAAGGGATTTCACGATTTTCATGGTTCAAGGGCAGTTGCCAAGTGCCCTCAGTGAATGGGCAGCCACCATTTTAAACCAACAATGGTGAACCAACGCATATGACCACACCATTAGCAATTCAAATAGCAGGTCACGCACGCCATCGGAAACTGGCTCGGCTTAAATTGATTCTTTTATGTGCCTCGGACGGAACAATGGCCGGCTTGCATTCACTTTTCTCGACGGAAGAGAAAAGGAAATAAAATAATCAAAACGACAACGAAAAAAAAAAATGCGTAAATCTTTTAAGTCATGGGAGTCAGAAGCACATGAATACTTTTTATTCGGCGGTGGTTGTGTAGCTTACTCATTTAAAATAAGGATACAAATCTCTTTCTAAGAAGGTATAAAACAAAAAAAAATTCTGATAAGTGAGTAATCAGGTAACATGGGTTCTTAGAAGTGAGATTAATGGGGGAGCTTAATGCTCACTTTCGTAAGAAAATCGATGTAATCTCATCGCGGTAACTTCAAAACCTAGTGTAGTAGGTTATTCAGAAAATAATTCCATATCTAAAAAAATTAAAACAAGGTAAGTCAGTGGGTTAGCATGCTGATTGTAAAAATAAAACAAAGAAGGAATGAAAGGGGGAAGGGAAAGAAAAGGAGTCAACGAGGAAAGGATATTCTGCCCAAACCTTCCATCAGCTGTGTTGCCCTTGTATTTGCTCGACACCTTTATATTTGCAGATGTTCTCCTTTCGAGACCAGGGGCATCTATAGCTAAAAGAACACACGTGGAAATTCCTCGCCCAAAAGACAATGATAGCGCTTTCAGAGACAATGGAACATCCAGAATCTGGATGACGATTTTTCCTATTGTAAGTGGACCCCATGTTCCAAACTTTTCGGCGCGCTTTAATTACCTTACGACGACAGACTGAATTCCCTTGGAAATGGCCCTTTGCTGGACATGACTGGCCGAAAGACAGGACCAGTAGTAACTGAAGAAGAGGAGACGGGGATTTTCTCTGAGATAAAATACGGAGAGTTTTTTGAAAAGGAGAGAAGGGTTTCTGGGAGACAGCTGGAGTACGCCCATGAGTCCGGTAGATTTGGAGCGCCTCCTGAAATGATGACTGACTGACCAACCCGTAAATTCCCAGTGGTGTTGTGTTTACTATTTAATGGAGAACTATTCTTCACGTAAAACCCTTCAACTTGGACTGTTGTGATGTAAATGGCAATTATTTAATCAAGATAAGAACGAGTTGTTCTTTGTACATATATAGGGCTGTAAAATAAAGAAGTGTCAACAAAATTCTGAGTATTTGTTGATCTATCGAGATCAAGTCATTACAGTATTTATCTGAATAAAAGAAATAACGCGACAGCATTGGCAGGAGCTATAGTTGAATTTTAACACATTCGTTGCCACAATCCAAGCCTGATATTTGCTCCATCTATCCAGTTAATTGACCACTTCTTTGTAATCTCTTAACTATAGTAGAGGAGAAGTCAACTAATAAGATATATGGTTTGGTACAATTACATCTTATCTTGAGAGCACAAGAGCAAAATGTGGCCGTCACTATGTTAAGACCAGCGCTCATCGGCCTAGGTACAATATCTTCGGCTGAAGAAACATATTGTCGTTGATAAAATATAGCAAACAACATACCATTTCTGTAACTACCAGGGAGGTGAGAACCAACCACCATTCCAAAAATTTCTCACCGGGAACTTTATTCATCTTTGGAGGGATTTGGCCTCAGCTTTTTGGCACGAAAGTGAGTTATTAATTAATAACAAAATTAACCACTTAATTAACCGGAATTAATAGTAGGCCTATGTCCTATTTCAGACTATAATCTACCTCTGCGCTAAATTTCATCCAATTCTGTTCAGGCGTGATTGAGTTACAAATATCCATCCATCCAAACAAACTTTCACATTTATAGTAGAAGTACAGATGAATAATTTAATGTTTACATACTTCACTCACAATAGACGACATGAATGAAATTGCTACGCTGCAAGACGAATTCACTATTCAAAATTCATTGATTAATATATGAATAATTTAATGTTTACATGAAAGTTCACAGTCGACAAACGACACGAATGATATTGCCACAATGCAGGAAGAATTTACCATTCAAAATTTCATTTACAATTATACAAATGATTTCAAATCTGCCGAAAAAATGACAGTCGATAAACGACATGAATGAAATTGCCCCATTGCAAGGTGAATTCACCATTTAAAAGTATTTTACTGTTATACGAATGATTTCACGTCTGAATGAAAATTCGCTGTCGACAAACGACATGAACGAAAATGCAACTGCACTGCATTACAACTTGCAGTGTGCAATTCATCTTGCACACACTGCAAGGTGAATTCATCATTTCCGGTACGACAAGTAGTAAACTCGTAAGAAAGTCGTAAGCACTCTTTATTACTTAGCAAAAAAAAAAAAAAAGTGCACACTCCGGAAATTATTCCCCACTTTTCCACTTTCGCGCTAAAAAGACACCTGTCGCAACCTTCGTGGAGGACCACCATTCTCCCTCCCCTTTCAGGAAATAACAATAAAAAAAAACTGTTAAAATGAATCCTTCCTATGAGAAAACGAACACGCCCCTTTAATAGCACGAGCTTTTCCTGAAGCAAACACAATGAGACAAGTCACTTTTTCTTTATTTTTTTATGAGAAATTGAAAAGGCAACTTGACACCGGCACGACGACTTCCGTTAGCTAAAGGTAAACAACCATCAAAAGGGCGCGAAAAAGGTTCTGAACCGAGAGGGGAGAGATCAGTATCCTTTCCGAGTCAGTTCGGCTCAGTTCAAGGTTCTCACATTAGAAAGAAAGAAGAGAGCTAGACCTTTGTTAAGTAATCCTCAAATTAATGACGAAACAAAACAGAAAAAAAACTTAGGTATAATAAGAATTAGAGTCGAATCTCTATACTTCGAACTTGGAGATGCTTAGAAAAAATTTGATATGTAGGAATTTCGATACACGGAAATACAAATAAGAAATTTGTTTAATAATTATATAATTATTATGTAATTATTAACAATTATATAATTATTGTAATTAAAAATTAAAAAAAACTATGCATGGTTAATTAATAAAGACTTTAAAGAGACTTTAGGAATCAAAAAGTAATTTCAATTGAAGATTCAAACTTTCAAATAAATTTATTTCTTTAAATATGAAAATATGTTACAAAGAACATTCTTAAACAAAGAACATTATTCTGTTTATTAAAAAATAAATCTTTTTGAAAATAATATTTTTTATGACGTCATTTCAAAATAAGATTCTACTGCATGAATGTAATCACGAACATATATCTTATACAAAAATAACTAAGCATATATCTTTTATAGAGCAAAGATATAATTAATCCTTCCAACGAACAAAATACATGGGTGGTTTCTGACCACATTGTTACATAAATTTTATCGGAAAATCTTTATTCGTAATATAGAATTCTTATTTGATATGCTTTTTTTTCTTCTCACGAATATTAAAGGTTCCTCGATAGACAAGAAATTTTCAATATAGACGGTACAAAAAATTATTTTTATGCTTAGTTACAAATAATTATAACCTATATTTTGAAATAATAAGATTTGTTTCAGAGCATTTTATTAAGAGCCCAAGTTTGAACAGCCAAAAATCACTTAATTTGCCAAGACTTAAGTCGAATTTAATGCCTAACAACTAATTAGAAAGCTTCAAAATCTTTACGAATATATTTAGAGATAATTGTATTGTTGTGAAAACATATTCAAAGACAAGAAATTAAAAATCAATAAAAATTTTCTCTATCTCTCAAGCACAATTCATTGCATTTTTAAATTATTACATTAACATGTTTGTGAAAGTACTGAAAGTATCGAAGGACAGTCAAATCTTTGATAGATTTGATTTTGAATTTGATATCTATATTTTGGATGTGAAATCAAATCTGTAAACCAAATTTTATTTATTCATCTTTCTTCCTTTTGAAGTTCTCCTATTGCCTTATATTCGGACAACAGAACAAATAGGCTTTCTTTCAAATAGGAACAACTTTCTGGTTGGTCTTCATTCAAAATTTAATTGAAACCTACAGATTTTGGTATAATCAAATTTTATCCTTTTTATAAGAATAGATCCCAAGTTAATGGATAAAAATAAGCTCAAAAATGTGTTTGTCATTTCAAGAATGGCATGATATATCAAAAGTCAGAAAGGTTCCATTTTTTGACCAATTAAAATGCTTTTTCTTTGCTAACATCGTATATGAAAAAGCAACAATTCAAATGATATATTATTGTCTTATTCTTCTTCTTATTATTATTTTCTTATTATTCTTATTATTGTCTTTATTCTAGAAATACATTGTATTCTATTTTACTAATTTCGAAAAAATAATTTTAAAAGATAACATAATTAGATTATAATAAACATATTGCTGAAAAGGGTGAAAATACACATAAATAATCAACTGAAAAATACTGAAAAAAAAAACTCTAAAAAGAAAACATCAGCAAATGTGTAAGCAAATTCGAAGAAAGAAAGGAGAGAAGGAAAAAAAAAATCGAACCACGGCACAGAAGCACGAACACGATTTCATATTAGGCAGCTAATCTCAGAAAATGCAAATTTGAGGGAAAAAAGAATCACAACAAATGAAGTCAATCATCCTCTATGTAAACAAAAGAAAACCGTGAGTTGTTTAGTGCCCACTCGTTGCTTCGAGCCATCGTGTGGGTGGCAGGAGATGAATCACTCAACTCGACTGACTAGACAAAAGAACTTGATGGCGACTTGAAGTTTCGATTTGCTGTATCGGAGCTCGTGGAGCCAATGCATGAACTCTTTGTCCTTGCTTTTCCGTTACTGCAGTCTGCTGGCTTTGTCAGAGATGAATATGGAAATATAAACCAACTAAGGGATTCATAAAAGGGCAACAAAATGTTACTAAGGAAGATGACGGCAAGGAAAATGCAAAATAACTACTGTCTTAGGTATAATGTTGATAGACTAATGGAGCCCATGATCAAAAAATCTAATCTTTTAAGCAGTACATGTTTCGGTACAATTACTGATATAATCGGTTTTCGAAAAAGGTCAAAAGCATTTATTTACGTGAACTTCATGACAAAGAACATTATGTTAAAAGAGTTAAGGACAAGGAAATCCCCAATTATTTTACAGCTTATCATACAGTATTTTAAAGTATCAGGCAAAATCGCTCTAAATCGAAAAATTATAGAGCTTTATGAAAGCATATCGGATAGGGGGAAGTAAGGGGTAATATTTTCAATAAAAGGACCTAAAAATAAGATTGGTCATTAAAAAAGTAAAACATTTATATTCAAGGGTAACAGAATAGTAGTTAAATTTGATAACAAAACAAAACAAAACAAAAAAAAAACGTTTTGTTAGGAGAACAGAAAAATTTCTTAGTGAGAAGAGTTTAAAATTGAAGACCATGGCACATAAAGCAAAAACAACAGATAACTAATTCATATTGTGTTAATAAACTACAAATTTTTTTATACTAGCTTTAGTCTAAATATACTGTCACGAAAGATGTCAAATACACTACAGACATTTTATTGCACTAAAGTTATTTTGGTTATCCAAAAGAAGCTTGTTATATCTGCATCCAAATATGTTTCAGGAGGGAGGGTATATTTTAAACACTAGTTGTTCGCGTTTGAATAAAAACTTATAAATCTTAGAGGGAAAGTTAAATTAAAAAGTCCTAAGTATAAAGAATACCAAATAATTAACTTTAAAAATTAAATGATAGTTTAACAAGAGCAATTATATATATTTTTTAATTATTAAATTTGGAAAAAAATAATTTTAATTTCTTTTTAAAAGAAGGGAAATTTTTGGAACTATTTTAAATACGTGTTATAAATATTAAAAAAAAAATGGCTGTAAAAATTTCATACCAATATCTGTTTTTTTTTTTTCCCGCAAAATTTGATGTTACTGAAAATTATAAAGTCGTCGAAAAAAAAAGTTCTAACCGTTTTTAGTGATAAGAATTCGAACACCGAAAAAAAAATTCTAATTCTAAAGAATTTAAAATGACTAAAATCGATTTATAAAAAAAGCCATGATAAATTATTATATCTGGAGTGAGGGGAAAAAAAAGGTTTACTTTGTGACGATTAATTCTCGAAAAACAATAAAAATTAGGATTCGCGAGTATTGCAATCTTCAGAAGAAAAAAACATGTTTGATAAATGAAATGTTAACTTCAAATTTAATTTAAGCCTTTAATAAAATTAATCACTATGATACCTGTTGATATCGTACAATGACATCTTTAAAATAGGTGTTTTTTTTTTTTTTTTAATTTGTCCTCGAACTCGGGCTGATGAAAGATTACTTATATGCATTTTTTTGAGGACAATGTATTTTTTTTTTTTTTTTCAAAATTGAATTTTCAAAAAAAGGTAATGCTAATTTTCCAATGATAATATTATTTTTACCAGTTATTTCTCTTCAATCACCACAGACTTAAAGTGAAATTCTAGAAACTCAGATTAAAAACAATACAATATTTTCCAAATTAGATCGTTTTTTAAAACTTAAATTCTGATCTAATTAAGCTATCTTTACGTTTTATAGCCCATTGTATAACGTTATTTTAAACTTACAATTAATTATTTTAAATCTTTCTTTAGAGAATATTAATTTCCACTTCAATACAGCAAAATCAGAGTTAAAATCATCCCCCCATTCGAAAATGGAAACAAACTTAAAGCCTAGTTTTGGATATCCAACTCAGCAACTTTAATAAAATCATTATTACATAGATTTCCAGGAAAAAACAATTTTACATAATTGTTACTTTGTAAACATTTGCAATTCCTGATCTAATCAAGCTATTTTTAATCTGATCTAATCAAACTATTTTTAGTTTTATAGCTCATTGCATTACTTTTAACACTTAACAAATTTTTTTTCACACATTTCTTCTGAGATAATTAGCTTTCTGCTTAATAAAGACAAACCTGTGTTAACTCACCGCCCTTATACGGTTATGGAAGAAAAAGTCCGTTTTGGATATCGAACTTTGCAACTTAAATCAATAAAATTACTATTAAATAGTTTTTCCCGCCTATAAAAATACAACTCTAATAAACTTTTTCATAATTATAACCATTAAAATAATCATTACTGGATTTTAAAAATTCCAAAATTTAAGATACACTCCCTTAAGTAATAAATAAAAACGTATAATGTTAATTATTATAGCATCCCAATATGAACACTTCTCTAAACTTTTGTAGAATAACATACTTACAATTATTTTTAAAATAATTTTCAATTTTGTATTGATCTTAACAAAACACTATTCTGCAATGAATGAGAACTTCACAGAGCGGATTGTGAGACGGATTTGTTAATTTTGGATTTCATTCATCAAATCAGTTATCTCGCCGAAATGCTACTGAGTTGAGAACATGGTTTCAAGTTTTATATCCGCACTTCGGCATCATCTATAAGAGTGCTTTGTTCAATAATTCGAGGGTTCGGCTTGTCCTTTGTCGTCTTACAACAAAACGGCCTTTCAGCTCGTTCGATAATGATCGGTTTTATTTTCTGTTTATTATCTAAAATAATCTTTCTTCTTACAAAGTAATATAGTGTCAGACCACTTAAAAAAGTACAAACACACACACACACACACAAAAAAAAACTAAATTATTTGAATAATAGTAGAACAGCGGGTATTAAAAATAACTCCAATTAATTATCCATAATAAAAATTATTAATTATCTATTTTATTATTAATAAAATAATACCTCATATCAATAATTAATCACAAGTGGCCAGAGATATAAAATTAAATAAATTAATTAAAGACTTTATTTTTTAATTTATACTAAAAATGATTGCAATATAAAGTGAAATTCGTTAAAATTTCGAGCAATAATAGGAAAAAAAGGAAAAAGAAAAAGAAAAAAAATCAATATAAAATGAAATTCAATATAAATCAGGATACATTTCTAATTTAATATGAATGAAACGTACTTCTTCCTATTATTAAAAACTTCTTATCCACTTTTATAAACAAAATTAATTAAAGTGAATAGTAACTTATTTCTAAAATTATGTTAAAAATAATTTCAATATAAACTGAAAATCTGCAATTTGAGCAGAAGTATGCTGTTAATAAAATGGAGGAAAAATTACAACACTTTCATCATATTTCTAATTTTAACCATAGCAGAATAAATAGTCTAGAGTAACAATTTTGTTTAACAATTTTTATACAATAAGATGTAGTTTTAATTAGTGAATCCAAAATCAATGAAATTGTAATTGTTATCCTGTTAAATCTAATTTTAAATAAACCGTAAATGAGTATGCATTTTGCTTTCTTATGTTTTGTTTTTTCTTTATTATGATAATTTGTGTATAATAATATAGAATGTTACATATTTCGTTCAAAATTGTATTTTATCATTAATACAATGCCATTTTCATCCCTCACAATATGTTAAAACGATGTGAATTATTTCGTAAGGTGAAATTTTCATTCATTACGTTAATTTCTGCGTTATATGTAGTGAAATAATTTTTTAAATAACCGAAATTTACGCTGATTTTTAAATACCCAAAAATTATTTATTTGTTCAATACTCCACAACATTTTTAATTTTATTGCTTATTCATCAATTTTAGAAGTCTGAAAGTTTTCATAGAGTAAAATAGTATAACTTTTAATCTTCAATACACAAATGTTAATACAAAATGAAACAATATAAAAAAATATAATTCAATTCCTACGTAGGATAACTAAGGAAATTTTATTTTTGATACTTTTTATAAAAGAATTATCAACTATAAAAAAAATATTGAATTTTCGCAAGAATTGAACGCGGATCCTGCACCTTCATGAGAAAAATACCTAAAGCCTTTAGATTTGAATTTTCATTAAAAACTGCTCAGACTCTCTTTAAAGTATTAAAAATATTTTAGTTTAATTAATGAATTAATAATTGAAAAATGAAATAATAATTAATAATAAATAATTAATATCGAGTGTCATCCACTACAAGTTTAAAAAAAATGTATTTGCACTTGAGTGGATGAATGAAAAGTATTTTATTAACGATTGAAAATTTGAGCAAGATATATATATATGCGGAGAGTGTGAACTACTAGTAGAAATTGGGAGGGAAAAAAAACGGTAGAATTCTGTTAAATTGAAACATAAAATTATCTTTCGATGATAATAATAATAAAATGAAATCTGCAAATATGATATATGTATTTCCGCTGCTAGCAATCGCAACTCATACCAGGAAATTGGACACAATATTTCATGTCTCGCTCTAAAAATGTCTATTATTGGAAAAGTGAGATCCATTTAATCTTTCTCGTGGTGACTCTGTGCCCTAGGAACGAACGAGACACGAGACTCATAAACGTCCATCGAAACAGAAGATATTGGTCAATAAATCACATTAACTCCAAGACACACTGAGAAGGGAAGGAAAAAAAAATGGTTCCGCTGGTACGCTTTTCCGTAGTTTTCTTATTTGACAAAGATTTCCGTTTTGCAAAATTATGAAAATAATTCATGTAGCAATATCATCTGATAACACGAGGAAGGCGATAAATTTAATAGAGGTTTGATCTCAAAGAAATATGTATTTTAATAGAGTGGGAATAAATCATTCGTAGATTTTTATCTGAAGTTATTAAAAATTGAAATATAAATAGTTATTTAAAGAAATATAATTTAAAGAAATGCTTATATTTTAATTAAGAAATTTGGTTATTGAATATGAGTTTAAAAACATTAATCTGCCTAGACAAAAGATGGGTATCTTAGTCTTTTATACAAATTTAGTTTCTATCTCATCTTGATGTAATTTGGGAAAATTATACCCGAAGACGAAACCACCATTTGACAGAACTGGATATTGAAACTGAAATCGCAGGGAATATCAACAAACTGATAATTGATACTCCATCATGAAAGCGTAATTCAAATACAGCATAAAATTCAAATCTAATTATAAAAATAAAGTATAATGATCCAATTCATTTTGTTTCAGATTTAAAAAAAAATAGGAAAAAGCAAATTTTAATATTTAGTAGCAGTTATTTCAATGAAATAGCAAACAGAAAATATTGCTCAATATATTACCATTAATTTTTCACACATGATAGATATTTGGGCGCATTATTCTCACCGACATAAATAATGATAAAGAGTATAAATTTGATATTTCATTGAACTTTTTTTTACAAATAAAACAATCAATGTAATGTAATATGTGTTTTCTTTTTCATAATATGACAAATGTTTAGAAATCGGATACATTAATCAACACATATTTCATTGGTCATTAATGATCAGTAAAAAGAGACTCGATTTTTTAATGACAGAATTACATAGGTATCAGTTTCATTTAGCATCATTGCATTATTAGCATAGTTGTCAAAAATTAAACTATTGGCTAATAAATCATCTGTGCATCGTTGTTTAAAACTATTCATCTACATCTATAATTGTTTTTCGGATTTGAAAGCTAGTGCTTGTTTTTTTCTTCTTAATATGCTGACCTTATTCTTTGTCAAATTGCATTGTGCGATTCTTTTTCTAACTTATTACTGCCTCAAATTTCGTTTGTCATACTCAGCTCAGAAATAGTACGTGATAAAAATTTTCAAAAAGAAACAAGCTTGTATGATTTCTTTCTCGTGAACTTATCTAAAAAATTTTCCTGTAGTATACAGTGAGATAATCATAAGTGATCCGGAATAAACCAGCTTCATTAAGTAAGCTGACTCAAGCCATTTCGTTCTAAGCTAGCTTGTAAAAACTTTTTGTAAGGCTATATAATAAGCGCGATAAAAATAACATTACTTCAACATTTCCAACTGAAGGCCAAAGCATATGTAATTTCTCTCCTCTGACTAATCACGTTTTCACTTGCTGACCACATACACACATTTCCGGATATATAATAAAAACGTTTTTTTTTTTTTTTTTTTTTTTTTTTTTTTTTTTTACAACAGGAAAGCCGTGAACCATAATTTATTTTCAAGGTCAAGTTTTTAATTGAAAGGCTGAAAATAAATTTTACTGCACATTTTAATAACAACTAATGTAGGACGCAATGAATAAAATTTCTGTTTAAATTATCAATGTATTGCTTAACCATATTTAAAGAAAATTTATAAATAAACTTTATTATGGACGTTACTTACAGAAAATTAATTTTTTAAAATAGAATTCTCAATTTAAATAAACCAAATTAAGTTAATTTATCAAAATTTAAATGGAGAGAACATATTTACGGAATTATTTTCAATAATGTTTCATTACAGAGCACGTTTCTCTAAACAGTCATAAACGATGTGGAAATAATTATTAAGCGCAATTCATTTTAATAAATAAAAATATAAAAAATGTTAGTAAAATATGGCAATATTTCTAAGAAAAATATTTATATTCCTCATAAATAGAAAGCAATTATTTTCTTATTTAGGATGTCATACAATCTAATTAAAAAATAATAGCAGAACTGATTTCAACGGTCAAAAGATATAACGTTTTCTTCTGCAGAACTAAAATTTATTTTTCAAATGTATACACAAAAGAACCAAACGCTTCACATAATTTACAGTGACTAAGAGATCGATAATTAATGTTAACATTTGAAAAACAATGTTATAATGATATTCAAACGAAAAAATGATGTTATTTGAGTTTTCATTGATAATAATTAAATAGTTTTTTCAAATGTTATATCAAGTCTCAGTTAAGCTGCAAGCTTTTCTATTTGACTTAAATTCGTTTTAGAATGAATATCGTCATATGCAGTAATACAGAATTCTCATAAATGCACAGAAATTCTAAGAAGCCACTAGGTAATAAACATTACATTTACTGATCATAAATTTCCAATTTGAAGAAATATTTTTAGCAACATTTGAATATTATTCCAAAATACATAAATAAATATTCAAATACGCCGCGAATATACACACTTTCTCCCACCATTTAATTATACAAAGAATAATGCAGAAACGAAAAAGAAAAAAAAAAAAAATGTCACCTAAAGAAGAATTCAAAATTACAATACATGCAAGAAATTTTCAAAAATGAAACATCCAGATCTCCTCCAAACTTCTATTTATATAATTATCAATTTAATCACCATTAATTTAGATATTTAAAAAACGCATTTGTCTTAAATGATAATTACGTTCTGGACCCAGCTTTTCCAAGAACATCTAATCAAAATATTCGATAAACCGGAGTTTTTGATAACAATTTATGATGAGCATTAGTGAAAAATGACCTTCTAAAACACAAATAAGAGACGAAAGAGTTTTCAATGTAAGAAACAACTGAAGCACAGTAGAAGTCTGAAATTTTCATTTTGGTATTGTTATGTTTTCAGTTTGGGCAAATATAGTTCTATAATGATTCAAATCTTTACATGCCTACAGCACTAAATGAAGAGAAAATGGTATAGTAATGCTCTTTAATTCACCGTTGAAGTACAGATATAAAGAACAAATTCAATGAAAAACAAAAAAGAAGAAGAGGGCGGTATTTGGATTGAACTGTTCTTTATTCTCATCGATTCAACAAAATCCGAAGGTATCTTAAAAACCCACTTGTTTCTATTCATTATAATCATAACTATACTGCAACATTCGTTTCATAAATACGTCAATTTCTACGAAAAAAATAGTTAAATTCAACGAAAATAAATTTTTGTCTCCTGAAGAGTCACAAATAATAGCCACCTAAATACTACAATCTCTAACTATGCTGAATATTAATATAAGAGAAGGATCTTCTAATATAAATTTTATTCTGACAAAAGTAATAAATAAATAAAATTAGCATTTAAATTCGTAAAAAAAAAATCTCGCGAAATTATTCTCTAAAACCAAATTAATAATTGAATTTTATTTTTAATTAAATAAATAAAACTGTACTCACCACTCCTTCTTTGTCATGGCCCTTTTGGAATCCAGCAGGACAGTTCGGGATCACCCTTCCGAAAGCTTCAAAAACAAAAATATCAAAAGTCTCATTCAATGAAAATCCACAAGTTCACAGAATACAAGCAGGCTCAAATCATTCACCATCACAGGTACAACATCCTTTATTACTCTACTGGTACACCAAACACATATCCATGTAAATTTCCTAAAAACATCAGTAGGAAGAGGGAATCCCGCACGCCCATGTGAATTCTAACGAAAGAACAAACCGTTTTTTACAGTATTTCCCTTCGGAAATATCGTCATCTCTCGTTTTGATATAAACACACATACCCAAGTGAGGAAAGAAATTTTTTGGCGGAAGAAACAGCGGCAAAATTCTCTTATCGCAGTAAAGAGTAAAAGCGCTCTGTGTTCGGAAGTACGAAAAAAAAGATAAATAAGAAAAAATGTTTATCACTTCCTTTTCTAATTTTTTCGGGCTCTCGAAGCACAGGCAGTGTGGCCCCAACCGTCAAGACACATCAATGATGTGACTGCACGGGGATAGCAGCGCATTTTGGTCGGCTGGATTGGAGGTTGCCAAAAGATCCGATTGCGCCAAAACGGTCAGATAAAGTCGCCAAATTTCCATAAAGCTATTTTATTGTTATTATTTGTGGAGGGCAAGGTGATGAATGGGGAATAAATGCAGACGAAACACGTGCGGGCATGTTCTGTACATTGAATTTGAATAAAAGGCGATAATTTTCTAAGAAAAACTGCTTTAAGAATTAAAAAAAAAAAAAAAAAATACATTACAAAATATATACATGCACAATGCCATTTCACTATTAAGCAAATTGCTGCAAATATATTGATTAAATTTAATTTTGAATAAATAATTTGATATATAGGGTAAATTAAAGCAGTCAGTTCTTTGCGGTAAAATTTATTTCATTAGAGTATTCTAGCAAAGTTAATTTATAGAACGAAATTTCCCAATTTGAATACATGGTGGGTGGGGGTGAAATACAACATCAATTTTAGGGAAACTAACGGATTTTTATGTCCAGTGGCACTGAAGAATAGACCGAAATGTATAAAAAATGACAGAGTTTTGAATGCGTAGAAAGAAATTAAAATGAATGACACAGTTTAAAGGATGTTGCATCTGCATGATATAAGCCTTTAAAAATATGCATATACATAAAAAATACAGTATTTTGTAAATTACTTTTACGATAAAATCGTCTATTTTCAGTTATTAAAGTGAAAAATGGCATAGTATACGTGAATATTTATATTCTCAGATTGAAAAGACCAAATAATGAATAAATAAAAATAAAAATTGATTCTGAAATGCAATATATTTATGTCTTTATTACCAACTAGCCGCCTTTGGCGACCAGCTGGTTCGCCATGAATAAAGCATTCTAAAATTTTCAATTAAATCACATATTCATTAGCCTTGAAGTAATTCCGGGCATTGATTGACCTGAAATTAGTATTTTCTTTAAGATGATGGACGGAAAGTTCTAAAAGTACACCTTTTCCTAATAATATTCTTTAATTTTATAAATCAGTCAGTTTTAACCATCGGTTATGCTTCCAAAATATTAAAAAAATTTCGATGATGTTGCCAAAATATTAAATATGTTTTTTTAAAGAAAGCGAGAAAGGGAAAAAAAGTATTAAATTAATGATACAGATATTGCAAACGATTACATAAATATGCCATTAAGTCGGGACTTCAATGCATATCCTGTCAAAATTCAATCAAGTTTACCGTATATAAAGAAGATTTATTGAGTTAATGATATAGATATTGCAAACGATTGTAAAAACCTTTGCTTTGCATTTATTTTTTAAAGAAAATATCACATTTTATATTTCTTTTATTTTATCCAGTCACGTGCTGAAAGTTGCATTTCTGTAGATTTATTTTGCGATGATAATTTTTTTTATTTGAACTTCCGGCATTCTTTTATTTTATCCAGTCACGTGATAAAAACATGGTTAAAATATTTCTTTAAAAATTCATTAAAAATAGAAGTTTACATTATAAATTAAAAAAACTGATATGATTAGAAAGCTAATTTTTTTATCTTTAAATTGATATAAAAATCATGTTTGTGCAATAATATTTTCGGAAGTTATAACGGAAAAACGTCAAAATTTCGCTTAAATTTTAATTAATTCAAATTATAATTAAAAATTCGAAAAAAGGGCTCCGAGGTGCACATTCCGGACCTCCAAGGTATGCATGTACCAAATTTGGTAGCTGTAGGTCCAACGGTCTGGCCTGTAGAGCGCCAACACACACACACACATTGAGCTTAATTATAAGTATAGATAATGTCAAATGGGTCATCACAATATTTGAATTATTCAAGTTTCAAAAATTCTGATAATAGGATGAACTCCCCAATAGATTAATGTTTGTGAAAATATACATCCGGCACAGAGGCGTCATTACAAGTGTAATATATGGATATATTATTCATATAGCTGAATAAAAATCAAAATGACCTAAAACAAATTATTTATCTTTAAATAAGATTTTTCTAAAAACACAAAAGAGCAATAAAGTTCGAAGGTTTACTTTGATTTTCAACAACTCGAAATTTTAAACAAATAGTTAAAAAAAAAAATTAAAGACCAGATTTTATGAATCACGCTGAATTTCCACGAAACATTTTAGGTAAAAAAAAAAAAGTTTTCATCATTAGAAATTTAAAAGTATTCTTTCAGCAATAATAAGTAACATTTTATAAGAATATTGGAATCTTTAGTTTGAAACATCATATGCACGATGATATTTTAGATTTAATTCGTCTAGCTTTCTTAATTCTTTTATTTTTAAAATTTGTTCTTAACTATATGGCAGAGATAATGTAAACACAAAAACGCGTATAAATTAGTGGCAAAGCGAGTGGGAATAAATCTAGTAACTAAAAATATGAAAATTATCGTTGTAAATCATGTTTAAAATATTAAAAAATTATTAAAATCAGTGAAAACTTTTTATAGAAATAAAGTTGATATAACTGAAAAGCTTTACACAATATCGTGTACAAAATAGCAATTTTTGTATGAATTGATTTAATGAATGTCTTAGTTACACAAACTGCTCATTCTAAATTATTCAAATTATCTACCGATTAATAAAACCAAACGATTATTTATTTTTTTGCTTTGGAGAAATTTTTCGTATTATCTCGACTTTTGTCTCCGGACACAGGAAGAGCCTCGAAATCTATTCGATATAAATTGCAGGCCTCAAAGAATGTTTGTTACTTGATATTGTCAAAATTTATCTCTAATTGATTTCAAAATCATTGTCAGTAACAATTCAGAGCTGTATATATATAAAAAAAATCATGCATTGTATCAATATTCGCAATTAAACAGCCTTATATTACGACCTGCTGTATTTAAAAGTAATGTATAGTTAAAAAGATTCTAAGCCTCAACATATAAATATAACTGTTTTTAGGAAGATTTTTAAAAATTAATTGTTATCAATTTTACAGCCCTAAGATGCGAATTATTTCATGTGTCGTTTAAACGATCGCTCGCTACTTTCTATCCATTGTCAACTTGGAATTGCTCAAGATTAGAGAATATATCAGCCTCCCCCCACCCCTAGATAAAAATGCTTCAAATATATCTTTTAAAATATTATGTAACGTATGAAATCCAAAGTTATATATATGTGTGTGTGTGTGTGTGTGTGTGTGTGTGTGTGTGTGTGTGTGTGTGTGTGTGTGTGTGTGTGTGT
>JAPMOQ010030449.1:71897-116777 GCA_026543055.1 Argiope trifasciata | reverse complement strand
TGTGTGTGTGTGTGTGTGTGTGTGTGTGTGTGTGTGTGTGTGTGTGTATACATAAAACAAATAAATAAAAAAAAATAAAGAACAGCTGCAGATTAAACAGTCCTATTAAATTGATGTGAAATATATTTTTCA
Source organism: Argiope trifasciata (assembly GCA_026543055.1). Taxonomy (NCBI): domain Eukaryota; kingdom Metazoa; phylum Arthropoda; class Arachnida; order Araneae; family Araneidae; genus Argiope; species Argiope trifasciata. The sequence continues at coordinate 116,645 of JAPMOQ010030449.1, read as the reverse complement.
AAAAACTCCAAAATGCTAACAAGAATTCACTTAGAGAAATATCCTGTTAAAAAAATGGAAAAAAAAGTAGAAAAGGAAGTAAGCTCTTATTTTTATCTTGTTTGAGATAAACATATCGACAGTTTCAATGAAGAGTATGTTTTAAAAACTTCGGTACGTTTATTCAACTTTTGTATAAATATATATATATATATATATTTACATTGAAAAATTCCTCTTTCGCTGCGTAATAAAAATAATTAGATTAAAATATTGAGAAGAGTAATCTACTTTCTAGAAAAAAAATTGAAAAATAAAACAAGCAGTTAATGTAATAAAAATCTGAAGGTTCAAATTAAAGTATTTTTTTAAAAGTACTTTTTCCTATGTATTTTTTATTAAAGTACAATAATAATACATTATTTAAGCGAATCTTTAAATTCATCAAAGTTTAATTAATCACTTTAAAAGAGAAAAAATGAAATAATTAATAATTTCCACTTTAATTTAAAGTTGAAATTTTACTGGAGTTGACAGAAAATTAGAGATATACATAGTACATTATAGCTTAAGGCCTTTACAATATTGTGAGTGAATTATATGACTATCGAAATTTGAAGTTTAAAAATATATTGATGAAGCTATTAAAAGACAAGTTAGACAAAATATTTAATTGAAAACTTTAGTCAATTTTAAGATTAGTGAACCGGCTGGTCACCCAAATCAGATGGTGTTATAAAAATAAGAAATGATTTTTTTTTCCAAACCGGGGTATTATTAATTGAAAATACATTGCTGAATAAAGGAAAAATAGTTCATTATTTTACCTAATTTTAAATTTCAGTTTCTACATAATTATCAGCTTAGCGAATAGACAAGAAACGCATTTGTGATTCATTACCGTAAACATGGAACCATTCCAACTTGGAACAAATCATTAAAGGAATAATCTCATAAAAATATTTTTAGACTATGTCTTTATATTCGTACAAACAAAGCCTTTTATATTCACAACAACAGAGGTGAACAAATTGAAGTTTTTTGTAGACAGAAATACTTGAAACTAAGTGTTCCACAGAATAATAATAATAAAGGACCACACGTGACCACAGGGATGAAAGGACCACACGTGAAATTCTATTTTTCCAAACTCATGACACACTATTTTTATATTTTGTAATCTCTTTATAAATCATAAATTTTCAGCTAAAATTAACACATAATGTTCATATTGGAAAAGGATCAAAATGTATTGTGTCTCAGCATGTGGACATATTGTAATTTATAAAAACCTACATATATGATTTGGTAAGCAAATCAATTTATTCATGTAATCGTAGCGATTATACCGGAAAAATTAGAAATATATATTTAAAAAAAACGGTAAAAAAAATAATAATGCTGTATTGCAATTTTTTTTATTCACAATTTGGAGATTTCGTGTGAAATTATTTAGCAGGATCACGATTTCGTATCACAAAAGAATGGGCGACCATTTTAAGAATAAGAAAGTGTTAAATAATTCTGAATATAATTTATGATATGAATCTTTTAATTCATTGCATCATACATCAATGTTACGAGAACTATTGGTATAGACCAAATTCGATTTGCAAAGGTTATAATAAAATGTACATGATGTTGTACGTGGCATGAGAAACGTAAGAGTACACAAGTACCATAAGAAACAACAACAACTGTATGTTTCTTATGTTTTTAAAGGCAATAATATTTGTAAAATTTTGGAACGCGGTCATCTTTTTAATTAAATAGGTGTGTTGTTGAGATATATCGGATTATCAAATTATTCGCCAATGGAAAAGGTATATTAGCCAGCAAATTTTAAATTCTTCATCAAATTCTCTTTGTTTATTAATGAATTTTATTACAGAAAATGGAAATCTGTAGTAATATAATACAATTCAAATAATTAATATACATACGGGCATATATATTTTTTATAAAATATCTTTAATAAGGCTTACATAAATTTTACTAGTATAAAGATAATAATTATAGAATATAACAAAAAAAACACAATGTAAATATTAACATAAAAAATAATATATAATGCTAAATAGGAGCATTTTATTATTAATAATAAATCATAACTGTATCAGTCCTTATAAAAATAAATAAAATAGAAAAGAATTTAATTATGTTAAATATCAAGTAAAAAAAAAATGTTATTTCTGTTGAAAATACTTCTTACGAACACTGTAAATCTATACTTATAATAAAGCTCAATGTGTGTGTGTGTGCGTGCGTGTGTGTGTGTACGTGTGTGTGTGTGTGTGTTGGCGCTCTACAGACCAGACCGTTGGACCTACAGCTACCAAATTTGGTACATGTATACCTTGGAGGTCGGGAATGTGCACCTCGGAGCCCTTTTTTCAAATTTTTAATTAGAATTTGAATTAATTAAAATTTAAGCGAAATTTCGACGTTTTTCCGCTATAACTTCCGAAATTATTATCGGACAAACATAATTTTAACATCAATTTAAAGATAAAAAAATTAGCTTTCTAATGGTATCAGTGTTTTAATGTATAACTCAAGCTTCTATTTTTAATAAATTTTTAAAGAAATATTTTAACCATGTTTTTTTAGCATGTGACTGGTTAAAATAAAATAAAACAATGCCGGAAGTTCAAATAAAAAAACAACAACTATCATCGCAAATCAAAAACTTTCAGCACGTGACTGGATAAAATAACATAAATATAAAATGTGATATCTTCTAAAAAAATAAATGCAAGGCAAAGGATTCTAAGAAATCGTTTGCAATATCTATATCATTAATTCCATAAATTATCTTTATTTACAGTCAACCTGATTGAATTTAGACAGGATATGCATTGAAATCCCGACTTAATGGCATATTTATGTAATCGTTTGCAATATCTGTATCATCAATTCAATAATTTTTTCCCTTTTTCGCTTTCTTTAAAAAACATATTTAACATTTTGGCAATATCACCGAAAAAAACATTTTTCATTTTTTGGAAGCATAATCGATAAATTATTAGAGCATTAAACTCAAAAAAGTTTTCCGAATAAAGTTACCGACTCTTTAACTACTAATAATTGAATCTTTTAACTTAAACTATTTCCTAAATTTTGGCTAAAAAATATATGATTTGATTGGAAATTTTAGAACGCATTACTCATGGCGAACCAGCTGGTCGCCAAAGGCGGCTAGTGCTTTAATAAAATTTATGCATCTAATGAATTAAAAACTTCAAAAAGCAAAATAATTTCTTAAATACTTATTGAAAAACACAAAATTAATTTTCTTTTAAAAAAAGACAAATCTACATAAATGCGTTTGTAGGATTTAAACAAGGTACTTTTCCGTTTCGTGGTATCTTACAATCGCAATTTGAATTAAAAATCAAACTACGAAACGCGCCAGGAAAGGAGAGTTAACGCCAATTCACAGCAACCCTTCGCCCATGTGGGCCAAGAACCTCGCAGACAGAGGCGATGCGGTAACAACACAGGCGCTGGTAAGTGCGAAAGGAGTCGGGGGCACCACAACAGGCCAGCTGCCCAGTCAGCCAGCTGTAGTGATCACATGATCTGGGGTAACCAGTCAGGGGGCGGAGGCGGTTGTCAAATTTAGCCTCCAAAAATTGTATTGCCTTTCTTTCCAAATTCAAAACATGGCCATAATATCAGCTGCTAGAATCACGGGTGCAACAGGAAAATTAATACTGGATCCAGAAAAAACATAATTATCTATAAATTTAAGCTAAAATAAAAGGCTTCACATGTGCTTTTAGTTTAAAGGGGGTGGGGATATGATAATTAACAACGTTCAAATAATATGAATTTTGTTTTTAAATCACTAAGTGATTTTGATTACTAAAACAATTTATAGTTATTTTAAATAAGGAACGAATGTTCTTACAGTTAGGGAGGATAGAAGAGTATGTCGGTTGAATACGAAATAAAGATTTTAAAAAAGTTTTTAATTTGAAAAAATAATAAAACAAGTAATATAAAAATATTTTTATTCAATTCCTACTTAGATCAACAATGAAACATTTTATTTTAGTTACCATTTATTAAATAACTAACAAAAAAGTTATTAAGTATCAAAAAATTATTCATTTTCGCAAAGAATTGAACTCGCATTTTTCAATTTCGCAAGAAAAAAACTGAAATCCTTTCATTTTAACGATTGAGCTACTGCCCGATGATTTTAATTTTCCTTATAAACTACTAAATCTTTATTAAAAACTAGCCGCCTTTGGAGACCAGCTGGTTCGCCATGAGTAATGGGTTCTAAAATTTTCAATTAAATCACATAGTCATTAGCTTTGAAGTAACTTCGGGCATTGATTGGCCTGAAATGAATATTTTCTTTAAGATAATGGACTGAAAGCTCTAAAAGAACGCGTTTTCCTAATAATATTCTTTAATTTTATAAATCAGTCATTTTTAATGATTGATTTAGAAGACTGATTGATGTAGCAACTTTTATTTAAAATATTAATAAAAATATTTTGTAAAATATGGCTCACAGAGCAAAGTATGAAAAAATCTAAAACTCATTATTCATAAATGCATTGTTTGACTCAAACTACATAAAATGTAATTATTTATTTCATTTAGATCAAATTAAAAGTATTAAACAATATATATGCCTATTAATAATATTTTACAAATTGGCCATTGGAAAGGAATTTGAATGCATATCCTGTATAAATTCAATCCTGTATAAATAAAGATAATTTATTGCATTAATGATTTAAATATTGCAAACGATCATAGAATCCTTTGCCTTGCATTTTTTAAAGAAAATATCACATATTTTATATTTATTTTATTTTATCCAGTCACGTGCTAAAAGTTGCATTTCTTCAGATTTATTTTGCGATGATAGTTTTTTTTTATTCGAACTTCCGGCATTCTTTTATTTCATCCAGTCACGTGCTTAAAACATGATTAAAATATTTCTTTAAAAATTCGTTAAAAATAGAAGCTTACGTTATAAACTAAAAACACTGATACCGTTAGAAATCTAATTTTTTTTATCTTTCAATTGATATAAATATCATGTTTGTGTAGTAACATTTTCGGAAGTTATAGCGGAAAAACATCGAAATTTTGCTTAAATTTTAATTAATTCAAATTCTAATTAAAAATTCGAAAAAAGGGCTCCGAGGTGCACATTCCCGACCTCCAAGGTATACATGTACCAAATTTGGTAGCTGTAGGTCCAACGGTCTGGCCTGTAGAGCGCCAACACACACACACACACACACACACGCACACACACGCACATTGAGCTTTATTATAAGTAAAGATGAATTAATTAATATTTGAAAAACTGCTAACATCGAGTGTCATATAGTTCAAGTTTTAAAAAACTGTATTTGAACTTGAATGGATGAATGAAAAGCGTTTCATTAACGACTGAAAATCTGAACTAAATATATAAATAAATATACATAGGGAGAGTGTGAACTAATAATAGGAACTGAAAAGTAGAGAGCATCATAAAATACGATTTCTCATAAAGGGGGAAAAAATCCACTGTTTACATTATTTAATTCACTCAAAGTATCAGGGAGAAAAAATCTGCGGAAAAGAAATCATCGCTCAAAAATGAATAACTAAACGAATTTAATAATTTATTCAATGCATGTGATTGGTATCGAATATATATGGAAATTAGTTGTTTATGAGCTTGTATTTCTGTAATTTTACACAGAAAGAAGGGAGGAAAAAACAGACACCGTTAAGTAAATTTAATCACATATACTTTGAGAATAAAAGGAAGATAAATTAAGCATGAAAATAACATAGAATTTTAAACATTTCAGGACGTAAATATACAACCTACAAAATAAGACAAATTGTAACATTAATTTTCACTACTTCTGCCATTTTTAATTTGGCTTTATACAAAACGAATTTCAATTAATCAGTGAAACAAAAATTAAATATTTTAATATTTTATTGATTTATTAAAATATATTTTGAAAAAATCGATTATTACTGAAATCAAATAATGTTATGCTACATAAAACCACTAAACGAAACATGTTGTCTTATTTTTTCTTGTTATAAACACGTAAGACTTACAACAAGGTAAAAAAGCGAAACTAAAACATAAAACCACATTAACTACGTCATTTTAATTGAGCTGGCATGTAAAAGTTATTTTATTGGCATAATAATGTTTAAGATTGGCACATTATCTGTTAATTTGTAAATTATCTGTTATGCGATATGTACATTGTAAAACCCTTTCAAAATGCTTTACAAGACAGACTTTTGGACGCAAAACTATCAAACTTGTTACATAGTTATTGACTATTATTTCTGATATAATAATGTTCTCAAAATTTTAATTAAAAATGTCAACAGAGAATAATACTGTATAAAAATAATTTTAATACCACTTTGAAAAAAATATTTTCATTGATGTCAGTTTTGTTTCCTATTCCTAATTTTCAAATTTTAACTTAAAAAAAAAAATTCAAAAAAATATTACAATTTTTTTAAAAAATTTTTTTATTTTAAACATTAAAAAAATCCATAATTTTTGTCGCTAGATTTATAATTATATGTGATATTCAATATGAAATGATATTAAACAAGTGTGTGTGTGTGTGTGTGTTTCTTTGTTATCATTGTTATTATTAATTACATATTTTAAAAATAAAATGATGATAGATAAATCAAGTCATACATTAAGTTGATATCATATTTTGAATTAAAAATTTGAATCATCTTTAAATTTTAAGTTTACAAAGCGAGTATTGATTAACCTAACAATGATAAATCTTCTATGTTATGTATTTAATTAATTAATTAATTAAGTTAATTTAATTTTAATGATTGGTTATTATTTTAAACAGCTAACATGCTGCTCTGAAAGATTTTAAAGAAATATTGATATTGCTCTTATTCCTCGTGACTATAAACAGACGCTTCTTAAAGGTCAAGACCGAGGCTTAAGATGTCTTCGTCTTTAGTCATTCGGTATTTTTGACGCTATTACATTATTAAGTCTACGTGAGGAATTTGATCGAAGGAAACATCAACAGGCTTGTCATACCATCTCGCCTGCCAGCTGTTCCATCGCACCACTGTTTTACAAAGAGCTTAAACAAATTCCAAGTTCCTTGTCAGCCTAAAAGTAAACAAGTAAAAGACTCCTGATATTTGATAAGCTGGCGAGCACAGATGCTATTACTCCAGTTCCCAAATGAATAAAATTTAACTGTGTCACCAAACAAAGAAGTCAGCAGGGACTTAGTAGTGAAATAGTTTTATTTTCAGAACTTGTAAAAAAATTATATATATTTAAGCATATTTAAGTTATATATCTCTATCTATACTTATAATAAAGCTCAATGTGTGTAAGTGTGCGTGTGTTGGCGCTCTACAGGCCAGACCGTTGGACCTACAGCTACCAAGTTTGGTACATGTATACCTTGGAGGTCGGGAATGTGCACCTCGGAGCCCTTTTTTCGAATTTTTAATTAGAATTAGAATTAATTAAAATGTAAGCGAAATTTCGACGTTTTTCCGCTATAACTTCCAAAAATATTATTGCACAAACATGATTTTTACATCAATTTAAAGATAAAAAAATGTAACGTTATAACGTAAGCTTCTAATTTTAACGAATTTTTAAATAAATATTGTAACCATGTTTTTAGCACGTGACTGGATAAAATAAAAGAATGCCGGAAGTTCGAATAAAAAAAACTATCATCACAAAATAAGTCTAAAGAAATGCAACTTTTAGCACGTGACTGGATAAAATAAAGGAAATATAAAATGTGATATTTTTTTTTTAAATAAATGCAAAGCAAAGGATTCTATGATAGTTTGCAATACTTAAATCATTAATTGAATAAATTATCTTTATACAGGATTGAATTTATACAGAATATGTATTCAAATTCCTTTCCAATGGGCAATTTGTAAAATATTATTAATAGGCATATATATTGTTTAATGCTATTAATTTGATCTAAATGAAGTAAATAATTATATTTTACGTAGTTTGAGTCAAACAATGCATTTATGAATAATGAGTTTTAAATTTCTTTATACTTTGCTCTGTGAGCCATATTTTACAAAATGTTTTTATTAATATTTTAAATAAAAGTTGCCACATCAATCAGTCTTCTAAATCAATCATTAAAACTGACTGATTTATAAAATTAAAAAATATTATTAGGAAAACGCGTTCTTTTAGAACTTTCAGTCCATCATCTTAAAGAAAATATTAATTTCAGGCCAATCAATGCCCTGAGTTACTTCAAGGCTAATGAATATGTGATTTAATTGAAAATTTTAGAACCCATTACTCATGGCGAACCAGCTGATCGCCAAAGGCGGCTAGTATTATATATAATTATATATTATTAGTCATATATAAGTATATGTATTAATTATACATAAATAAAATGAGATTAATCTATATAAAAGAAATAAAAGCCCGAAATTATCAGAACCAAAGGGAAAACTAGATCAAGCAACAAACATGACACAACATTACGAAAACTTCCGAAATTTTTCAATTTGTTATATTAAATAAATTTACAATTAATTAAATATTAATAAGATTTAATATGAATCCTTTACGGGCCATGAACTTCATTTGGGGATTTCGGAATTTTTCATACACCTCTCGGCATCAAATGTATGTTTAATAAGCTTGACAGTTTAATTTCATTCTCGCACATATATATTAGCCAATATTGTGTATTGTAGAAAGTATTCTGTGCTTGGATTCTTTACAACAAGTGAACAAATTTGAAAGTTTTCTGTAAATTGAACGAAACAATAAACTTTAAGCATCTATGCATATATATTTTAATGATTTCAAAATGAAAGCGAAACCAACAGAAATATGGAGTATCTGGAAAATATTTTAGTACTTTAAGCAGTAAACGCAAAAATATAGAATAATGAAATAAAATACTGTTTGCATCAACAACAACAAAAAAAAATGAAATTTTTTTATAAAAAAATGTAGATCTACTTTAGCTCTTATAACACAAATGCTTAATCTCAACTCAGTTTTGGTACATTACCAATATTTTGGTAATATTTGTAGTGAGGATTTCTATTTATATCCGTTTCTTTAAAACGAGAGTATCAAACGCAGGTATTTGATAACCTCACAGAATAAGAAAGTTTGCGAGGTTAAGCTAGGCGATCATAAAGGCCAAAGCAATTAGCCTTCCTCGACTAATTTATAGCTGAAGAAATACTCAATCACTTAATCCCATTTTAATAATTTTGTACTAAAATGGTTCAACGATTCCAATTATTTATGTTCAGCTAAAATGTCCGAAATGTGGAATAAAGGCACAATACAAGAAGATGCGAGTAAATATCAACGTGGATTGCCTCCTCTAGAAAAATGAATACTGATGACAGAGACATTTTTTTAAAAAAAAAACACTAATCTAAAATTTGGTCTCTCATTCATTCTCAACTGAACGTTATAACCGTGTTCAAGGTTGGAAAACATCTTGTTAAAATTGTTGGGAAAAAAAAACCCAAAGTGTACTAAATTTTGAATAATATATAATACCGAAAGATCCCGTTCATTTTTTTTGTCGTGTCCGTGTTTCCAAGGAAAAGGGGGTGCAGTAGCTTCTTGAGGGTAAAGACCCCTGAGCACCCAGAGGGCAGAAGTCTGACTTGTAGCTCAAATGAAGATAACACACTCACATTCGCTGGCACAACCCCTTTTTACAAGGGGGGGGGGCACATTCACACGCCCCTCAGACAGAACACAGAGTAACAACCATGCCCGAACCGAGACTCGAACCCGGGACGCCCAGATCACGGGGAAGACACTCTACCCCTGTGCCAGAACGCCGGCATCCCGTTTATTGTCATCTTAAAAAAAAGGATGAACAAATCGATTCCAAAGTATTTTATTAGACAACATTAATCGAAAAGTTTGAGCTATATCCTTCATGTTCAACTGAATGGTAGGGACGTATTCAGTAATGGAATAACTTCTCGTTGTATTAGTACGGCAATACCAGTTATGACGTTTCACTGTAAATGTTCCAGTTTTGGAATAATATACAATTCATGAACCGTTAAATGCCCTCTTTATAAAGATGATTCTATCAATATCAATATTATATAAGATTCAATGAAATTCGGAGTATCTCGTTGATGCTCCAATGAAATGTATAAGTTTGCAAAGCAACAAATCCTTAATTTATGACAATGAATTATTAAAAAAAAAAAAAAAAACTGTTGCTTTTTTTTTTTTTGAGAATTTTTGTTATTTTTTTTAATCTATTTTTCGAATAATAAAGATCGTTTTCAGAGACCCAGCACTTAGCTGTTCAAAGATTTCACTACATTTTCAATGCAGGATGTTACTACAAACATCTTTTATGCAGACAGATATAAAACATTACTAAACCAAAGCTTTCACGATTCCCAGTAAAGACGTAGACAGTCCAATTAGTCCCAAACATATACTAGAAACTATAAAAATGATTATGATGAAAATAAGACTATAAAATCTAGGTCCAGCAATTTGTAGATATATCTGAGGCCAGTTTCAAAGGAATATAAAAACGGCTTTAAAAAATGTATCCACTTGCACAACTTCTGACCTTTCACCTTATTGACATACACGAGACGGATGCTGTGCGATGAATCCATCATCATCCGATACGGCGAGTAAAAGAAATTCATTTGCCAACAAGACATAAGAGGGCTTTGTGTAGTTTAAGACAACGGTCCACATTAAAAAAGGACCGTTGTCGATCGTCGCGGTAGGGTGTCTATGAGTTATGGATTGCTGACGTATGAATCAAAGGCGGGCCAAGATAGCGGGTTTTCACCACTTACCGCACCTTTCCTTTCATGTTGTGATACCCAACATGATAGTTTCTTCGGCAAAATCGTCTTGCATTTCATCCGTTGCCCTAAAGGTGACGAGATAAATTGTTGGTGTAAAAGACGCCAAGTTATTAATTTCTGTCTTAAGGTCTCCGACTACGTTCGAAGGAAAAATTTTGAAAAATTGGATTCTTTAAAAACTATTTATTGTTTTTAGATGTATTGTCAATAATAAACACTATAAATACAAAAACAATAATTTGAAAATATATGAGAAATGGGAACATTTGTAGTAAATTTTAATGAAATTTAACCAAAACGGTTAACACTCTACGCAAAATTGCAATCCTATTTTTTTTTTTTTTGTACACAAGTTATAGAATATAATGATGAATGAAATGAACCAAAATCTAAGAAAAATTTCGAGATTCGAAAAAGTTATGGGTAAAATTATATGCAAATATGCATTTTTTCCTTAAATTTATAACTTAAGTTATTTAAAACCACCAATAAATGAAAAAAAAATTATTTCACCAAAAATAAAACTTTTGGCTCGTTTTATTGCCCATATTATTTCAAACGCGAGCTGGAATTTTTATGAAAATACCTCTATTAGTTTTTGAGATATGATGTTAACGATGGAAAATTTTTGTGAATGTTAAAGTTTTGAGATTAATTTCCTCAAAATTTTAACTTTCACAAAAATTAGGCAAATTTTAGCTGAAAAATATGTGACCCTGGATGATAGGTCTGGTTTTTCTTTTCCTAGTAAAAATAAACTGTTTTGGAAAGAGGAATGTCTAAATTACAACAAATAACAACTTAAAAAATTCGCCAATGTGGCCAATAACCGGCGTTTTTAACGTATCGGATAACTTAAAAGCAAGAAAGCATTCGAATACCTGACTTCACAAACGTAAACAGAGAGAGACTTGATGGGAATTTGTATTTAATACAAATAAATATATACTTGATTTCATCTCTACTACATAAATAAGAGAGCATTTAAAACCTTTCTTCGCTGTCCTTCTTGAATCCCTTATGACTTTAAAATTTTAAAGGTTTTATTAGTAATAATGGCAATTAATAAAATTCGAATAAATGCAACCACCTTCTAATAAACGCTTTATCATTCGAAAAAGAGAGTATGGTGAAAAAACACACACATTAAATTCTTCTTAAGTCAAGCAAAGGATGGTCTACTGAACAACGATAAGCTGCATTCATATCCTTCAACAAAGGATTCTAACATGATACATCTTTTATTACAGTAATACCACATACGATAGGTAAAGAAATTTAACCCAAACAAAGAAAAGAATCTTTCAAAATGTTAATGTTACCGATCATCGATTTATCATGAGCTTTCTCCGCGAATCAATTAATTCATTTTGAAATAAAATATTATATAATTTCGTACTGACTTGCATTTATATGTAACAAGATGTTTTTTTTTTTTTTTTTTTTTTTTTGCTAGCAGCTTCTTTGCTTATATTACTGATCCTAACAAAACTAATTACGGAACAGAAAATAGGAATCGAAACTAAAAAATTATTTCATATTCGATCAAGTTTAAAATTTAAAAAAGAACTATTAAAGAGTTATCATAATATTTAGTGATCGCTAATGCTGCTATAACTAAAATACAGATGAATCTAAATGAATTAGTAATAAAATCCAAGTTATTTAACTAAGCAAGCAATTATAGTATTAGTATTTAAGTTATAGTAATAAATTAAATATTAAACTTGCTATTTTTAGAAACGTTTGTTAAATTAAGGTTCTTTGATAGCAAATCAACATAAACAAAAGCCTTCAAATTTATTAGTATAAAATAAACTAATATTTTAATTAAATTAAACTCTTTACAAGGAATAAGGCATTACAAAGAAATTCAAAAATAATTTAGGATATTTCTGACTGTAAAACATTTTCTTGATTATTGAAATAAATATTGTACAAATTTTAAATATTTTAGAAGTCATTGTTAATTATGCCCAGAATGCGTCCGTCCTGTGTAATAACACTTTATTATTTGCAAATAAATTAAAGTTGACCAGCATACTTTCATTTAAATAACACAATAAAGGGTAAAATCTCTAAAGCAAACGAGAATCCATTCAATAAGTTTCAAAAATAGCAAAATTGATTCTTCGGGGAAAAAAATTTCTTAACTGTGCTACTTTTCAGAGAAAATAGAAGCAGCACCTACTTCTAAGAATCCAGACGTTTATAAACATATGTCCTGAGTACCTGGGTCTTTTTCGTGGATACTAAAAAACCGTCTAAAAATACCGTCCTCTTTGCCCTTTTTTCCTTAAAACAACCCATACGAAGAGCTTTACGATAGCCATACTTCAAGTGAACCCCTGTTCTCAGTTGACATTTTGTAGTACTTTTTATCACTTAACCCGCCTTCGGTTGCTGGTTTGCGCTACGACACTCTGCCATTTTCAACAAGTTAAGGATACTGTCAAAATAATGTTATTGGAACTGTGACGATATTCTTTCATATTTATGACACCGAGGGTGAAAAAAACTTTTTTATAGTATATGAATAGTCAGAGGCGGGGGGAAAAACTGTTTTTGATCATACACTGAAAGTTATACGAAAATCTATTTTAAGAATACTTACGGATCACATAAAAAATAAATATTTGGCAATGACTAAGAATTCTGAGTGATCATATTTGATATAAAACGTTGGTAAAAGCCACTTAATTTCGTCATAAATATAAACTATCCCGTAAAGGAATAAATATTAAGTAGAATAATGTTTGTACAGTTGCAAATAGTCTAAAACTGTCGTCGCTTTGTAAACAGAGTCTACTAATTCAAAAAAGCAGACGATATTTTACGTTAATGATATAAAAATTTAGAACTCCTCAAATAAAAAAATAATTAGAATAGTGAGAACTTCCGCTTTTATGCTGAAAAGAATGACACTTTAAATAAAAATATTTCTGAACAATAAAAAAATTGCGTATTAAAAGTAGACGATATTAATTTTTTTGTTTGAATACGAACGTTGATAATAAATAATAAAAAATTGATGAAAACTGTGATAAAAAAACACTGGAAGAACAATTTTACAAAATTTTTACAAGAAAAAAAAAACGAATTCATATATATTTTTTTTCAAACACATTTTTTACTACGTAAGAAAAAACTGAACATTTAATTCAAAATCAATGTGACACACACACACACAAAAAAAAACCATCGATAATAATAATAATAATAATAATATATATATATATATATATATATATATATATACACACACACACACACACACACACACATACGATCCATTAAATCTCCCTTCTTTAACTTTACACATCTGATAAATTCAGAAAAATGTCTGAATAAAAAACTTAATTTGTTTAAGTATTTCTAGAAAGTAAAATAAATAAATTTTATACTTCACATAACTCAATTATGATAACAATTTAGGATAAACATATAGAAAGAAAAAAAAGCTGTTTAAAGACTATAAATATATTTTAATGTAAATCTTGATATAAATTATTGAAATGAAATGAGATTTTTCCAATAGAATATTCTGCATACTTCATTGTTCATTTCCGCTAATAATTTATAACATTTTTCTCGAATTTATATAACCGTTATGAGATATGCAAGGGAATTTAGAAAAAAAAAATCACATTCACCAAAAGAATGAATAGACTGCTGATAAGAACAGATCCAATTAATACTATTTATTGTATGCATTCAGCAACAAGGAGAGGCGGAACAAAAGATAGGAATGAAAGAACAGGGAGGGGAAAAAAACTTGACATAGCACGCAAGACCTGCAAGTATGGGAGAAACCGTATGTAGGGCAAGGTCTCCGTATTGAGCCCAAGACTCTGAATGGATCAATGGGCGTCCGTTACCATAGAAACCAACCCCTTGATGCAGGGATTGCAGGATGAAACCTAAAAATAGAATCGGATCAAGTATAATTTTTCAGGCGTTAATGCTGTAAATGATTGAAACGATGTTGAGAATGAGGTGACATTTTTAGAATCGTTTGCAGAATCGAGATAAATGGCAGACGATTTTCAATTTATAAATTGAATTTTATCTTTTCAGTCTAAGATTCGCGATTTGTATGCGAATAAGATACATTGTGACTTATAACACAAGTAAAAGTTTTGTAAATTAATGCACTTTTAAAAATAATAGCAGGATGAAAACTTGTAAATTAATTTGTTTTAATAAAATAAATCTGTAAATTTGTTTAGTAAAAATTATTTAATAATGATATTTTCGGTTTACATTTTTATAAGTGTAAAATAAATTCAAACTTTTTCTGAAATTGAATTTGAATTTAGAATATTTATCGGAAAATTCCCAAACATTTCGAATAAAAGTTATTTTGCCAATAAATTAATTTTAATTTTAACGGCCCAATGACATTAATTTAACACGCGTAACTCAGCTCGTGTTGTTTTAATAAAGGAAATAATAAAAAAACAAGTTTGAAACCAAGAAAGCTTGAAACGAACATTTTGATCTGATGCTTTTATGCTTGATGAACATTGCTACTAAAATATAAAATCAATTCAATTCTTATTCCAATATTAAAAGAGTAATATTATTCACAAAATCAGAAGAAGAAAAAAATTGAAGGCAGAAAAATATAGCAAATTTTATGTAAAGATTTTGCTTTGGTGTATTTAAAAATAAGTTTTAATATTACAGATAATTTAATTTAAATGCAATGTTTTAAAAACATTTTCACGAACATAATATGCATTACACATAAAAGATGCTTATTTATTTTTCTTAACATTTATTTTTATTTCAGCAATTGAGTTACGAATTCGACTGAAGTAATTTCAATTGTTCTTTGATTCAATAAATTTTCATGGTCATTTATTTTAAAATTCTCAAAGATTTTATTTACCAATATGGCTCATTATTGTTTTAACATTATTGATTCCAAATATTATCAAAGCGAAAAAAAAAATTGTAATTACACATTTTGGCGAAATTGGTACAATTATAAAGAATAAAGGATTTTGATAAAGTTTCATTTGTCCTTAGTTTTGTCATTGTAAATATATAGATTTCATAATCATTCGGTTTGTAGTCACAAGTAGAATAAAAGAAATAATCATTAAATGAACATAAGAATAGCAAATGTGTATAAATACTACACAATAAATATTCGGATGTTAGAAATTTGAAAATAATAATAATAATTACAAAGTTGTTAAATCATCTATCTTCTAAAAGCTTTTATGATTCAAAAATATAATTTAACCTTTAATCGGGGACTGCGGCCTGTGAAACCGCTGACGATGAGCTTTCGGTCACCTCCATTTTTAGCTCAATGGAATAGATTGACCCTATGGCCTCCAGTTTTGTGACCTTCAATACAAGTGCACTTTTTCAACCGATTTCAGCGGATACTTTAAAAAATAATTCAGTTATTTCTTTGACAGTGGTCTCTAAGACCGCAGCCCCCTGTTTGTGTCCCAATGATAAACAAAGCTTACAGATGGACTAAAACTTAGACCTCGAAATATTATCCAATTTACTGATCCTATAATGAAGTACTGCTCCAGACACTTAAATGAAGCAGAAAGGGATTTTAGTGATAAGGAAAATTGAACAGAAGAGTTTTTCGATGAAAATTCGCATTCAACTGATTCTGATATGCATGTTGAAATACAATTAATTTTTCTAGAGATAATTCCTTTTGTATAATATATTAATATACCAGGAGAAATATATTCAGAAATTTATAGGTTAATTTTTATACTAGCTCTTAACCTGTAATCCGATATTATTAGAGACAAATAAGGTATCGGCATTACACTAAGTTATAAAAATTTAATATTTGTAATAATAAAGAAAACGATGTATGATAAAGCATGCTTTTTAAATGCAAACCTTAATTTAAGTAATTTATTTTGTAGTCTTTCAAGCTTGGAATAGGGCATAGTATTTTCATTATGATGCTCAATAATCTAAAGATATGAGCTATATGGCAGAAAATCTATTGGTATAAAACATTAACGTAAGTGGTTTATTATTTATTGTCGAATAGCAATGGTCAAATGCAAACAAATAAGTTTTTACAGCAACGCTTATTCCATGTTTCGCTAATCAATCAAGCAGCAATGTATTATAAGAGATCTTCCTGAAATAGTTCTCTGTGTTACGAGAAATTCTATTCGGTCTGAGGAAAAAAGTAAAAGAATTCAAAAAACAGGCATGAAAAAGGAAGTTCTATCAAGTTCGAAAATAGGCTTAATCGTAGCAAGACATAATAGTTATGAAAATTAATGGCCATATCTTGGAAAAACTATTATTTCTCAAAAATTTCATATTATATATATATATATATATATATAATATTCAGTGACATTTTTTTGATGAAATACACAATCTGTATGTGATAAATTGAATGAAGTTGCTTTGAAAATAAGGTTTTGCCAGTGATTCTAAATAGAGTGCCAAAATAGAAAATCCAGTTTTTGGTTTAATTACACATAATTGCACTATTTGAACGAAATACCAAATATCGTTCTAAGAACATGCATAACTGTGTTTTTAATGTTATTATGAAATTCAAATGTGTATCATACCGTTCTACCACGTCTTTTGTGAATGTTAAGATTAAGCAAAGAAAAATGCTTTCTGTAAACATGAATTCCGAAACTGAATTTTTATTTTAGCTTTTATTTCGTCATATACACACTTTTTAATTTGGAACCACATTAATTAGTAGCACACTGATTAGTTAAAATTCTCTTTTTTTATTTTCAGTTGTCAAGATTAAAAAGGTGAACATTTACGAAAATGTATCTCATATTCAAGATTTAATAGCTTAAAAAGACAATAATTTATGTGAACAAGCTGATCACTGAAGGCGGCTAGTATTATAGAATAGTTCAAGTAAACCAGGAAAAATTAATAATATTCATAGTTAAAAAAGTAAGTTTATTTCAAATAGATGTATTCACATAAAAACATAGTTCGTAACAAGAAAAAATAAATGCTTTCTTAAAGAAACTAATTTTAACTCTGAAATAAGATTTTTATTTCAACTTTTATTTCGCAGTACATACACTTTTTAATTTGCACTCTTGGTAATTTATTTAAAATGCTGCTTTTTTTTCAGCTGTATTGAATAAAAAGGTGAAAATTCACAAAAAAGCATACCGTATTCATGATTTAAAAACTTAAAAGCCAATAATCTATGCAAAAAATTTGATCATTTAAGGCGGCTAGTATTGTATTATAGCATAAGATAACTAGGAAAAATGTATAATATTTAATGTTAAAACATTAAATTTATTACATACAGATACATTCACATAGAAACATAGTTCATAGCAGTGGGAGGGAAAAATTGAAGGGGGAGCCTCCGATAACAGGAAAAAACTTGCATATAAAGAGTTTTGGGACAATATATATAAAATGATACAAAATAATATAAAATGATACAAAATAATATAAAATGATATCAAAAAGTTTTGTATGCAAGTTAAAAAAAAGCCTATAATAGCGTATGATGTGCTAGACGACACTATTTTTTATTTATTGCATTTCCAGTTGAGATCACCATCATCGTTATTTGTGTCATCACGATTACTTTCTATACAAAAAAAAAGAAAAGAAAAAGAAAGACAGAAAAAAGAAAAAAAGAAAGAAAAAGAAATTCGGGGATCACGAACACGAATTATATTTACTGTCTTTTATTTTAATCAGATGGGCAAACAATATAGTTCTGCGAATACATTCTTAGAATCACAGGAAGTACGAAGACGAATGAAATATCAGAATCAACAACAAATTCCTATGAAATATGGTGCACAGCACGGAAGCAAAAACTGCATGAAATAAATCGGCTTCTGAAAATATTTAACCCAGAAAGACAAATATGAATAACTGTCATGTATTTAACAGAAAATGAGAACAAGTATCCTGCCAATGTGACAATTAGACCGTACCACCAAGGACGACGGTTTCGTCACAATACAGTAAAACAACGTTGATCGTTTTCATACGTAATTCACACGAGTTTCACTACAGTCATTACATGCTTTAAACACTCCTGACAAAAGAATGCAAAAAGAAAAAGTAGAAGGTTGACATCAGAGAGCTAAATAAAAAAATTAACGTCACTGCTTTCGATTTAGTAAGGAGTCGCCATTTATTATATCATTGTCATATGAAGAAAGGAACTGAAGTAATCATCGCAAAGGCAATATTTATTTATGTATATTTCGTCTTGTATTTTATTCAAACACTATGAGGTCAATTCATATGACATCGAATGATCATCATTAAATGTAACCACTGGATTGAGTATGAATAATAACTGGTCAAGTTAAAGTTGCAGCAATGTTAGCAATATTTTCTTACTTTTCTAGGATATATATAATTCGGGGGGGAGGAGAATTTTATGTGTTTCTTAGAGTTGAGATGCATTAAATGAGTATTGGTCACAATTTTGAATTCAATTTTTTTAAAAACGATTTATATTGCCAAAATTTTCACTTTCCCAATTCATGAACACCATCATCCTTTTTCCTTTTTTTTTTTTTTTTTTTTTCTTATTTTTCTTTCCTTTTTTTTTTTTCTTCAAATTTAAAAATGAATATAGAAATAAAACGCATTAACAACACATTTTATATCACTTGAAAGGGAATTTAAAGCCCTACAAAAAATTTATTTATCAATTTTCAATATTTTGCAGATTATTAAAATGGGATGTCAAATGAACAAAAACTGAAGAATTTCGAAATCATTTGCCTTTTGCATTCAATGGAGGTGCAAAAACCATTGAGAAATAGCAAGAATAGATTCTCACGAAGTTTAATATCTCTGATACATACAAACCAATTAAACAGCAAAGACACGAAAGAAAGCAACATCAAAAACATCACCATATAAAGAAAAAATGTATACAAAAATATATAAAATAAAACTACATCATAATATTCAACCAAGAATTTAAATATTTCACCCAATAATTAAGAAAACAAAAAGGAAAGAACATACCAACAAAAGGCGAAGAAATCTCACCATAGCATCTCAACCGCTATTCAAATTGAATACAATGCCAAGCAGAGGGGGAAAAAAAGATAAATGGAGGTTCTGAGCGTCATCAATTTTATTTTTAAGTTGAAAATTAATATTTCATCATTTCTTTTTTTATTGAAATACTAATGTTTCAGTAGTTTTTGGCACAGAAAGCATTATTATTGCTTTTTGTTGGGTGGCAACAGTGCAATGTAAACAAATCATTATACGGACATTTCAGAATCCTTCACAGTATATTTTTTCAGAAGCGCTTGAGTTAATGTTTCGCTAATTAATGGAGCTACAAAGTGCTATTAGAAATACCTTGGAGAAGCATTGTATTAAGTCAGTGGAAGCGAGAACTAAAGAAACCAACTTGAAACAGAAAGTTTAGCAAGCTCTGAAATAAGCTCAACCTGACGGATAATCGCGAAAACTTAAATTATTCCTTAGTAATCGCTTAAAAGGTCAATAATTTGGATGAATAAGTCGGTCACCAAATTCGGTTAGTATAAAATAAATTTGAAAAACGCTTATTATTACTGAATCCGATAGATGTTGCACACAAGTATGATAACAATGCATGCTCTTGGCATCTGAGATGCTGTATCCTTTTATTGATATTAAGTTTAGACTTCATGTAATTGCTTCGGATAAAAAAGATTTATACTTTTTGTTCGTCTTTTGACTGTTATAAAGCAAAAGAGAAAGACAAAGTAAACTTTCGCAGAAAAATTTCAAGTTCCCACTGAACAACGAATTCATAAAAAAAATAAATAAAAAATGAACTGCACAAATTATTCTTGTATACTATTTTAGTTTAGGAAAGAGATTTTATCCAGGACACTGGTAAGCCTATTTATAAACTAATTTCTAAGCAGAAATAATTAAAAGAATTTTTTTTTTCGAATGTAGGATATTCTGAATCCGCCAAATTTCAAGCGAAGTTCTTTGAACAATTGATTGAAAAATATATTGAACCAATTTAATGTTTACGTTGGAACATTTTGAATCAAATTGGTCTTATTATTATTTCTTGATTTTGTTTTAACCGTTTTATCGTGTTCCCAACTCATCAAAAGTACAGACCGACGAACGATCAAACCGTTTCACTGATTTCGATCCATATTTCATTCAGATCTGTATTATAGATATAAACATGCATACTAAATTTAATTAATTCAGCAATATAAATTTTGTAACTATCATATTTCATTCTATTTCTAGAAATCTATAATTCTGGTGTATAGTAAGTACACCAAATTTCATAGGTCTAGCTCAAGATTTTTCTTAGTTATCGTGTTTACGAGCAGACAGACATTATGTTCAAAGTTCGTTTTCCAAACTCAAGATAGCTTGAAAGGCGGAGATTCGTTAGTTCGAATTTTTTTTGAGGATTGCACTTATACATGAAAATGTAAAAATTGTAATTATTTTAAAATAATGACAGAATTCAATAGAATTAATTAAGCTTCTTTAAGTACCCAAACTATAAACTATGAGCTTGAAAATAAAAATCTATAAGCTAAAATACTATTATTATTGTGAAGATAAACAAGTAATATAAAAAAAATAAGTCAATTCCAACTGAGATCAACAAAGAAAAATATTATTTTAGTTACTTTTTATAAAATAATTACAATTAATATAAATATGTGTATACATATGACAGAATCGCAATATTAAGCGGCAAAATAGAAAGCGAATTTCCTTGCAATTTTCCATTCTATATTTGGTGGTTATTTTTTTTTCTTTCCGTTTCTAATTTTTGAACTGATGGTGGTCTGTAATTTCACATTGCATGAATTGAACTCGCATTCTTCACTTTCACATGAAAAATACTTAAATCCTTGTATTATACAGATTGAGCTACTGCCTGCTGATTTCCATTTAATTAATAATTAAAAAATTATATAATTAATAATATTTAAAAATTTAATTAATAATATTTATAATAATTAATAATATTTAAAAAAAGAATTAGCATCAAGTGTCATCCACTACAGCTTTTAAAATATGTATTTGTACTCGAGTAGTTGAATAAAAAGTATTTTATTAACGACTGAAAATTTGAACAAGATATACATATAAATAAATAAGTATAGAGAGAGTGTGAACTAATAGTAGGATTGGAAAAAAATAACAATTACTATTTTATCAGAATTTAAATTCTTAAATTCTAAACAGCAAAATAATATAAAAATATATCATACATAATTATAAAACTAATAT
This sequence comes from Argiope trifasciata, assembly GCA_026543055.1. Lineage (NCBI taxonomy): Eukaryota > Metazoa > Arthropoda > Arachnida > Araneae > Araneidae > Argiope > Argiope trifasciata. Next base: position 94,532 of record JAPMOQ010030449.1, on the reverse strand, counting down.
AATTTACCTTCTCATTATCATATTTCGCAGCTTATTTCAGCTGCATTTCTATCCATGTTTTTTTCTCAAAATCTTTATGGTGGTGAAAATAACTAGAAAAAAAAAGATTTTTCATTAATAATTTTTAAAAATTGATCAGTTTTACAGAGTAAATAAAAAGAAATTAGATTTCATTTCATTCAAATCACTTCCCCCAAAAAAGTAATCTATTCGAACATATTATAATATATTATAACATATTCAAATTTAAGTAACAAAATTTTATGCGATTAAATTATTTACAGCAATTAAAAACTTTAATCGCCATTTTAAATTATTAAAGAAAATTGTAACAAATAATGTTCTAAACATAACTAAATCAAGAAAAAAAAACAGTGGCAATTCTTTTTAATTGAATACATCGTTTCAAACAGATAATTTCTGAACTGAATAACTCGACGAAGCATTTTATAAGCTTAAATTATCACAAACATAAAATAAAATCAACGTAATTATAATTTATTATGCAAGAAAATATACTTTAGAATAAATTACATCAAAGTAAATGTGGTAAGAATTTATCTTTAATATTGTGCTTAAAATCCAGTGAGGTTAACAGAAAAAAAAATCTACCAAAAGATTTTTTTTTTAAATCAATATTTGTAAATGTTAAATTTTGTATTTACTTTCAGAAATTTTATTCAGATATCGTTCACAAATAAATTTTCTCACTTTCAAATCGAATACAGATTTTTTTTTAAACTATGTGATCTTACAAAAAGAATTCTAAATAAAATAACATTTCTAAAATTATTTTGATTTCAGTTCATCTGTTTTTAAATCATGGAAGTTTTGAAGTGTGAATATATTATAAGCATTCAAAACAAAAAAAAAAAAAAAAAAATCGTTTGCTTGAAAATTTATGCTGCTGGTTTGCTTATCTGTAACCGATTTTTATCATCATTTATATATTTGTTGCTAATTATTGATAAACATCTGATGATATAGTAAATAATCTGATTTACAATCAAGTATAGCATATTGACTGAATTCTTTATTTTATAATTTAGCCAATAATTCGATAAAAGAATTTAAGTAATTTAAAATGAAATGCTGCAAAAATTTCACAAATATTTTAACACAATCTATTAGAGATAAATACAAAAATATTTGATATAATTAATCTCGATCACATTGTTATTGAAGACAATATAATTATTTTTATGCGATGTAAATATTATTAAGTGCAATTTAATTTATATTCCATTTCATTTTATTTTAATACAAATTACCGTTTAATTTAGTATATTCATTCAATTTAATTTTGAAATTCATCGAAAGAGAATGGAAATTTGTAAGGTGTATTAGTTTGAATAAAAGTATCTCAAATGTACATAATTATTTAAGCCATTTAAAGGATTTCCCATTTGATAATATTTGTATATGTCACCAATGATTTAAAAACCAGCTATTAGGTTCCATGGATAGGAATGGACATGTATTAGTGCGTGCTTGTGTATAATGTTATTTTTAAATCTAATTAAAATCCCAATTAATTTCCTCGATTTCCCCCTTAATTTAGCCCATATTAACTGCATTTAAAAATAATCTCTTATTTCCTAATTCAATTCTACTTCCTTAAAAATTTAATTAATGCAACACGTGCTTTCGTGCAACACGTGCTCTTTAAAAATGCACTAATCGTGTCTGCGACACAGATGTGAAGAGCCTGCATTGTTTTTCCCTTGTGGACCACGAACATTCCTACGGTCAACTGTAGATCAGTAAAGTTTTTGCTGAACGGCGATTGGAGAATCGGCAGCCCAAATGCTTCAATGTAGATGAGAGGTGGAGTCGAAGGAAGAGAGAAAAGGCGAGGGTTTTGAGGAGAGAAAATAGAAGAGACGAGGTTTTTCTTTTCCTTTTTTTTTTGGTGAAGAGGTTGAGAGTATAGATCGGTGGAAGCCGAACTTTCGAGAGAAGATTCCACCCGAGGAATTCGGTGGATTCCTGGAGGTAACCCTGGTACCAACGTGACACTTTGACGGCCGGTTAGCTGTTCTCGTGAGTTTCTTCGAAATATCTCGAAGAACTATTCTTGTGGTGTTCCACATTTACTTTTCATTTAACCTAGATGATAAATAGTATTTTTTTCTGTAAATAAAGTAATTTGATTAAAACGCTACCTTTTATTTGATCGGTCCAGGTCGAGACTTTACAATGCCTACCCGATGAAATAGATCGAAGTTCAAAATGTTATCCTATTCTTCTAAATAATACAAACACACACAAGTGTAAAAGAAATTCATATAACAATTTGACGAATAAAAAAGGAAGAAGCGATAAAAAAAATTATATATGTTGCAGTGAAACCTTACTCGCTCCTTATTATACACATTGAAAAGTAAATTTACAAATCATTCGTGCTTAAAAGAGAAATGAAATCATTTTCCAAAGCATGACTGTTGAACTAATAAACTACATTCGGCGAGCAAATCATGTAGACACATAGAAAATACCCAATCATGACCAGCAACGAACTCTCCCCGCAGTCATCGAAATGCACCTTCCCCCTCCTATTCCATTTGCAACAAAGTCAACAATGACCATTCGCGCGCAACAATGAAACGAAACGAACTCTGCGTGCCCGTGTCTGCTCGAGCATGAAACTGGAAGGAAAAAGTTTGGTATCAATAGAGGCCAAGTTAAGTAACTGTTGCCATTGCCTGCTCGATTCGAGTCAGGGTTGCCACATTCGTCTTTTATGAGCATAACTTACATAATTTGGGGCTTTTTATATTATGTAAGAAAAAAAAATACTGTAATTACTGGAAAAAAATGGCAATTTTCGATGAATCTTTACATTTTTTTAGCCTCGATAGCAGAGCAGGATTGGTCGGGTAGAGGTTATTAGCAAAATGCAATCGTTGTATTTTCTTTATTTGAATTTAAGCTCTAAATAGAACTTTAGCTCAGTTGGTAGGTAGGTATTTTGGTGTTTTATCGCGCAAGAGCCAAATATGGCTATACTGCGCCAAACAAATGGTATTAAAAATGCAAAAACAATATGCACAATTTTGCACATTGTTTTTTGCGTTAAAGACATGCAATTCAATTGAAATTCATTAACTGGACACAACTTTTGACAAAAGTCATTAACTGGAGACTTCTCTTGACTTCTATCATTGTGCGATGAATATGTTGACTCGAAATTGAGTTGAAGAAATAAAATTTGGTAAAAAGTGTAATTACCGAGATTTGAAGTTGATTAATTTTTGGACCTGATAAATTCAATAAGCATTATTGACTGATTATCTCTGCTGTATTACTAACTAAATCAAGAACACGCCTCACTGTGTAAGTATAGAAGAAAGTGGAACAGAAATTTTCTATTATCATTAACAATTTACAAAATTTTTAAGTTTATTGTGAAGTTTTTTTTTCATCAGAGTATCAGTTTCTATATTTATATAATAGATCACAAATCTAAGTCAATTAAATTTCGAAATACATTGGGATGAGAAAGGGATGAGCAAAGGTAGGGGGACCGTCTATTCTAATTTCAGTGTCAGAACAACAATCAGGAAGACACCGCAATTGTTATACTAATAGTCTTTAATTGCAATTCACAATCATCAGGTCACTGAACCTAACGTACATTTAACAGGAAAGAAAATAATTGTGCTGACAGCACAGCACAAAATATCAGTTATAAAACCAGACATTAAATATCATCTGCATTTGTATTTCAAGGCGACTATGATATCATACGAATCGACTCCATTACGATATCAGAGCAATCAACACCAAATGTATGTTCAAATAGTAATTTGCAGACATTGGGCATTCCAGAGTATATTTTCGAACGTCTGTTACATAATTTTCACTGTATTGAATTAAATGACTTCGAATTGTTAATGTGTCTGCTCAACATTTAAAGCAGTCTCTTAATATCGTATCACTGACCTTGGACGGACGGACGGACACACACACACACACACACATATATATATATATATATACATATATATAATAGACGCCGTTAGTAGCTAAATGGTGCGCCAGGATTGTTGATTGTCAAAATTTTCAATTAAATATTTTATGTAACTTCCTCTTAATGGCTTCCTCAATTATTTTCGAACTCCAAATTTTGATAGACATCTAAAACATGCTATTTTAGAAACCTTACTTTAGACCTTACTTAGAAGCCTTAAATGTTATACATTTCTCTAATTTTCATTAATTTCAACAAAAATAGTTAAAATTTCAATTTGAAAGGCAACTAAATGTAAATCAACTTAAAATCTTTTTTGATAAATTATTTTAAATTGGACCCATTTGATTAAAATTCTACCATTGCTAATTACATCTATTGTTGCTGTTGTTTCTAATGGCACTAGTCATAGACAAGCTCGTAGACGGAGTCAATGGATTTAAGTCGAGAGAGCGTGTACACTTGTTCTTATCTCTTGCCATCTAGAGCACGTCTTAGCAATTCATTCGTTACATTAGCCTGCACCCCTGTACTATATCTATATACATAATAAATGTTCATAAATTTTATTAAAAGCATATTTTAAACAGAACCCCACACATTATGGAAAAAATAAGTCGTATTTTCATATATTCATCAGAACAATGGAAAACAATTCCTGCCCGAATATTTATAGCAACAATAAAAAAAATGAATATCTTCACAACTATTAAATATTTTGCTGTAAAATAAGCCAAAAAATTATTTTTAAAGTTAATCAAAATAAAATAAAAACAGTAATTAAATTGATATCATTAAAATAATAAAATTACTAAATTTTAAAATAATTTTTTTAAAATTAATTTTGTATTGTAATATTTTCGGAAATAATTAGGAAAAACACCAAAAAAATCGATTGACATAATTAAAATTTTACAAAAGAAAAACGCTCCGGAAATGTACATTCCTGCCTTTCAAAGTGTAAATCTGCAAATTTCATAATTCAGTCAAATTTCATATTTAACATTTATGGTATAGACGATGCTTGTCAAATTTTGAACAACATACAACTAAAGTCTGAAAGTGATGAAGGCTGCCGGCAATCAGAAACATACGGTGATAAATCAAGAACGTAGATTTAAATATGGCACGGGATTTTGTGACAACAACTTAAGTTATGTCCCAAAATTTAGTTGTAATTGGCAGAAAAAAGGTATGAAAAAAAATTCGTCTTTTTTTAAACCATGAGCTACATGTCACAGTTTAATAATTCGATACACAGATTAAACATCTATAGCGTAAAATAGATGTTTACGCTATCGATGTGTTAAATCTTATCAAAGATGTTGATTTGATAAGATGTTTATATCTTATCAAATTTTCAGTTAAATTCAATAATAGATTGACCGTCTGTTGGCCAGTACATTCAGAAATACTTAAGATAATTCAAAGACGCAATGGCTTAAATAGATCAAATTTGGTATGGGATTTTATGACTACAACTATAGTTTTGATGGTTGATAAAATCGTGTCTAAAACCGATTCGATTTTCAGATACTATTTACCGTAATGCCAGAGATGAATCGCCAAATATTTCACCAAGGATCACATGATAGATTCAGAAAAAAAAGTATTAAATTGACATGAAAAAATTAATATATTTTGTCTATTGTACGCCGATGCCAAACAAGACATCCTCTGCCTCAGGAATGGAACATAATTTTTTGCGGTAGGTAGAGAATAATAGATTTTCAGAAAGTATGAGAGAAAGTATTTTGGGAAGACCACACCCGCTGCTTTTAGGGTTAAAAAAATACCACTTTTCGACTCCAATGTTGCTAATTTGCTTTTAGGCTTAATTTTTCCAAGTCTTTTTATATCTTTATTGCAGTTTGAATAATATTCGAATTAGTTAAGGTATTCGACTAAGTTAAAAACACTGTTTATAGACCACAATGGCGAATTTTTAAAAAATTGTTATTTCTTGTAGTTCAGACTTTTTCGTTCCAAAACAGTTTGTCTTTTCTAGGAAAAGGAAGGCCTGATCTATCATCCAGTGTCACATATTTTTCAGCTAAAATTTGTCTTTAACTTTCTAAATTTTCTCAAAATGTTAATTTTCATAAACATTCTCCATCGTTAACATGATGTCTCAAAAACTAATAGAGGTATTTACATATAAATTTCAGCTCGTGTTTTAAATAATATAGGCAATGAAAGGAACCAAAAGTTTTATTACTGGTGAAATACTTTTTCATTTATTGGTGTTTAAAAAAAAAAAATTCAGTTGTGAATTTATTGAAAAATTGCATATATATGTAAATTTTTATCCATAAATTCTTTGAATCTCAAAATTTTTCTTAGATTTTGTTTTATCTCATTCGTCATTGTATTCTATAACTTCTGTGCAAAGAAAAATGGGATTGATGCATTAGAATTTTGTGTAGAGAGTTAACAGTTTTAGTTCAATTTCACTAAAATTTTCCTATTATTCAAAATATATTATATTTACAAATAGTTGTGTTGTATTTATAGTATTATAATTGATAATACATCGAAAAACCGTAGTTTTAAATAATTTTTAAAAAAATCCAATGTATCAAATGTTTCAAATCCAATGTTTTCTTTCGAACGTAGTCGGATATCTTAAGTACAATTTACACTTTCCTAATATAGAAAACCTTAAGCTGCTTTTCAAATTCTAATTTTTCGATCCAAGCATCCGTCTTGCAAGAACTTCTCCACAAAAAAAAAGCAAGAAATTCCTTCAAATGTAGTTGGATACCTTTAGTTCTACAGCATAAATGTACAAGAAAATCGACAGAAAGCCAATTTTACATAAAGACAAATTTTAAAATGAAATTTTTACGTAAATTACAAAGCAATATTTTCCTGCTTATTTGAACAATTAAGGTTAAGAAGAAGAAGAAGAAAAAAAAAAAAAAAAAAAAACATTGTTCATAGATGGAATTAAAATCTTTATAGCTCAGATGAGATCATAAGTGGGAACAGTTTAAAGAACCCAACATTATAGAAAGTTTGGCATTGTTTTGGCATTCTTATGCGGCAGCCCTGTCTCTGGCGCGCTGGAGCAAGGAGGGAGAACTCTGGGTGTACTGTCCGTTGGTGTTAGGTAAAAGTTGTCTGGGGTGGGTGAAAAAGAACTGTGGGAAGGGATGCGTATGAGTCATGTTCCAGTAGGAAAGGTGAAGGTTATCACCTGTGAAGATGCAGTTCCTTCCCGTACATCCTGTCACGGAATCAACGATCCGCGGATTAAAATTGTCTGTTGGGTGCATGATACAGCCAAAAAAATGAAAAGATGTACCGTGAAGCATGGCTTCTTGAAAGGGTTGGCGCTATTTTCGGTGGAGATTTGGCTGATTTTTCCGATAACGTCAGGAAATTAATGTGTGTTAAAATTCCTATGGCAGATTTGGCACTTTTAAATATCGTATTTGGGAATTACATAGAGCTTATTGTAGTTCAAAATTAGATCTTGAATTTATCAGTATGGTTCACCGAATATACTAACAGGAAGCAAACAACAAACTATAAAAAGGAAAATAATTAAGCGCAACAATTTATGATCCTTCAGTACAGTAAAAGCTCCTTATTCGCGGTTCCTTTATTCGCGGATTAAAAAATGCGACACAATTCCGATATTCGCGGCTAAAAATTTCTTTATTCGTGGATCTAATAAGTACATACATAATAATAAAAGGATTCCAATAGGTATCCAATCCAATGCCCTTTGTAAATGCCGTCAAATGGACTCATAAAAAAAGTAAAATAGATCTTATTACAACTTTTTCTAAAGTATGTTGTTAAATGCAATTTGCGGACATAGCCGAAATCGCGAATGGAATAGGACGAGATGGGTTCGAACAGTGATCAAGTGACATTCAGGAATTGCTTGAATCGCAAGATGAAGATTTGACTAAAACCGACTTGAAGGAAATGTTAAATTCACAGCCCATTGAAGAAGACGCTTCTACAAGCACTGGAAACGTGACATTTGATTTGGAAAATCTTAGTGAAGGTTTAAGAATGACAAATGAGCTTTGCGATTTCTTTATGAACATTGATCCATCTATGGAACGAAGTCTTATTTTTAAGAGGCAAATTGCTAATACGACTGCTGCGTGTCAGTCTGAATGGAAGGAGGTTTTAAAAACTGCCAAGCAAAAGAAAATTACAAAATTCTTCAAACCATTGCCTAAGTCTTAAGATAATTTATCAAAATGTTCAAAAACTTCAATTAAATTGTTTTTTTATATATATTTGTTTTTTTAAATTTTGTCACCTAGGAACGTATCCCCTATGATCCCCTATAAATTACCATTCCGTATTCACGGTTTCTGTATTCGCGGCATGTTTATGGAGCATATACCCCGCGTATACAGAGCTTTTACTGTATTTAAATTGCAGATATTATAGGATTTTTTTTTTTTGTCACTCTTGTCAAGAAATTTATTATTTAAAATTGAAAAATAACCTAAATAGGGGTATTTTTCCGATGATATCATAAAATTAACATTTGGAAATTTTGTATGGCAAACTTATCACTTTACAAGTACGGTTTCATATGTTGTATTAAAATCAAATCTCGGATATATCAGCGCGATTCAACGAACATACTAAATAGGAAATAATCAACAAACTATAAAAGGGAAAATATTTTAGAGCGATAATTTATCATCCAGTATTTATTTTAAAAATGTTATCAAAACAAATGTGCGAGTTTTGTCAAGAAACTTATTTGAAAATGCAAAACATAAGCTAAACAACAATATTTTTCCGTTAATATCATGAAATTAACATTTGGAAAATTTCCATAATAAACTTGTCATTTTACAAATGTAGTTTCAAATGTTATATCAAAATCAGATCTTGGATCTAACACCACGGTTCAACGGACATGCAAACAGAAGGCAAACAGCAAATCATAAATGAAAAAAAAATAATTTAGCGCGATAATTTACGATCCAGCATTAAACTAACAGATGCAAGCAGATTTTTTAAATATATTATTTATTTATTTATTGACAAATTTGTCAAGAAACGTATTAAAATTCTAATAAAAGGTAGGAAAATTTTCCCCATAATATCATAAAATTAAGAAGTAGAAAAATTTCCACGACAAAAATGAAATTTCTTTTAAATATCAGACTTGTCATTTATATAGTTATTTATACAATTCAAAAATCAGGTCTTGAATCTCTGTCAATACGGTTAAACCAACACACAAGCGGGAGACAATTAACCAACTAAAAACGGTATCGAAATTTTGTTCGACAGTTTATAAATCAGCATTTAACTAATAGATTGGTTTAGTTTAGTCTAATTACACTAACGCCCTGTTTTAATTCTACACGAAGGCTGTTTTGGAACGGATCTCGTGATTTTGAACCGCAGTCAGATGACAAAGACGACTCCTTAACTGACACTCCCTCTCTAAACTTCCACACCACATTTGCTGGACTACATTTGGTCTCAACGGATTTAACATGCATTAAATTCCATTATCTCGACGATTATTTGGTTGAGTTAGATCTCAAACCCGAAACCCTCCGGTTTAGAAGCCGAGATCTTATCATCAGGCAATTTCGGTCAATTTAATAGATGGAATCATTTTTTTTGTCAAATTTATCACGCTGGATTTGTATTTAAGATTATAACGTATAATACTGAGAAAAAGTTGCTAAAACGATTACAATATATTATTATGATAATCGATGATATAAGAAATAGTGACTAAATGCTATATATTTTTAATGAATAGATATTTCTCTGAAAAATTAATCCGTTGATTTTTATATGATAATGCTTAAAGAATCGCATTGACGAGACATGCATGATTAAAAACTGTACAAAACGATCTAAAGCACACCTTATTGGATCCAGAGCTACCAATTTCGGATTCTACTTCTTGGATTGTAAGTGCTTGCTAAGAAATATTTTTTTAAATTTGAAATCAGATTTTACAGTAAGAATTAATTGCACTTTTAATTTATTTTCTTATTGACTACGGAGCATATTATTGCACAGTAAATATTTCAATTCCTTTTTGAAATTCAAAAAATAAACTATGCTGTGATATTGGGTTTTATTTCATTGTTCAACTTTTTTTTTCTTCTATATTTGTAGCGATATTAAAAATATTTTCTGTGAATACATTAATTATTTATAAAATAAAAATAAAAACGAATCGAGCTAAAAATAGTGCAGTGTTTCGAAATTCCAAATTGAAAGCTCGAGCTTATAATACTTTGTCTGCGTACAGTTCGTATGTGAAACAAGTGATAATAATAATAAAAAATTAATTCAATTTCTACTTAGGCCAACAAAGAAAATTTTTATTTTAATTTCAAATACTTTTCTAACGAGTTTTTTTAGCTCTAAAGGTTTAAAACGTGGAGATTCGTCTAAATCATGAGCTCGAATCTTTTGACAATTATTATTATTTTCCTACACAACGTATACGAGAAATTAAAATGTATATATTTTCATTTATTTATCGCGATTCATAAGCATCAACTACAACGTAATATTCGTTCAATATTTATGAATACTTAAAATAAAACAAATTTAATGTAACGCATAGGGACCTGTCTAATTATATTTGAAAAAGTGCTTATTTGATCCTAAAATCTTTAGATTACAAAAATGCAATTTTATCTTAATATTTCATAAGATTTATTAAATATAAATATTTTATACATTCATTTAAAGTTTAGTTATATTAACGTCCCGTTTAAAGCAACACGAGGGCTATTTTGGGACGGACCTCGTAATTTTGAACCAAGATCAGATGACGAGGACGACACCTGAACTGGCATCCCCCTCTCCCCACCAGTGGGAGGATGTGTGGCCTAACAGATTTAATGTGCAAGAGACTCCCTCACACGACACTTCTTCGGCGGAGTCGAGTCTCGAACCTGAAACCCTCCGGTTCCGAAGCCGAGACCTTACCACCAGGACACCGCGGCCCCAATTCGTTTAAAGGCTAAATTAATATTGTTTTTTAATAGCCCAGACTGCCGCGCCTCTCAATCTAGTTGTTCTTGGAAATTTCATAAAAAACAAAAAGCAAAACTTTACAAAAAGAAAAGAATTTGACAAATTTTACTCATAATTTTATTCATTTAATGTATAACTAGTCTAGCAGTTTATAATAAACACGGTTCCTCTCCCTCTTGATTATTTTAATCTGTATCAAAATCCTTCACAACTACCTTGCTAACTATTTTATTTATCGCTAGACCAGTCGCTTATCTTTCAAGGCCGATTCTTCAGTTTGAATTTCATTTTGAAATCACATTCAATTTCAATTCTTTCTTTAAACTTCATTTAAATTTTCAACGTATTTTCCGATGCTCTCCTAAGAATGACACACACAAACACCTGTTATAAAACGCAAGAGAATAATTTAACCTTGATTATAGACCCCCCCCCCCCTATTTAGATTACCTAGACGTCAAATAAAGAACTTTTCTGAAATAAAGAAAACCAGCTAATTAATTCAAAAATTGAAAAATATTTTTAGTGAAATTATGTAAGAAAGGGAAAATTTATTATTTCCAACGCTCCAAAACGTTTTGGATTTATTTATTCGCTATGAAGCTCCATGTGGCTGCTGTTTTAACCACTGACTTGTTTTGGGTTTTTTGTTGCCTTACTAGTTGTCTTTGGCGACCGGCTGGTTCGCCGACCATTACAGCTATATTTCTTTTCAGTTACGGGAACGGTCGACTGTAATAGACACTTTTGCGAATTATTCAGTTAGGGTTAGGAAATTTTTTTATACATATGTATTAAAATATAAAGGCGTCACATTTCCTTTAAAAACGTTTTTTATGAAATCCATTATTGTTAATGGATTAAAAAACATATAATTTTTAAAAATTTCAATATCTGATTAAAATATCATATTAAGAAAAATAATTATGACACATTTTTCCCCTCTTAACCCTTCAAATATTTATTTTATTGAACAACACATTTTATATATTATTTAAATATAAACATACATTTTGGTGATGAAAAGATAAAAATAAAATTGCAAGTTTTCGCTCATTTTTGCATATTTTAAAGTCCAAATCGTTTAGATAAAAGATCATATCTATGATTCCATCAAAATATGAGGCATTAAAGTTGTGTTGTTTTAAAAATCGTGCGTAATATTTTTTTTATTGTACATAGGAATTTTTCTAATACAGACCAGTTCCATGAATTTATAGCATTATTATCAACAGTTCATATCTCTAATTTCATTTATTTAGCAGTTTCGAAACTTCATTTTTCTGCCTATCCTATAAATTAAATGGGTATTAAACAGGATCCTTAGGTTTTCGAAAACCGCTATCAAATATTTGATGAAGCAATGAAAAATTTCATCAAAAATGAAAATGCTTTGAATTTGAAAGCTATAATCCAATATATTAGAGAAAATTATGCATTTACACACACCACAAATATAGAAAATTCAGGAAAAACTGCGCGATAATTAAACTGGTATCAATGAAAAGACAATCTTTTAAATTTTAAAATGGTACAACAATTACTTTCCTAAAACAATATTTTTGAGGTTTAATGTGGGGGAACGTCACAATACTACTTAATTTTTAATTAATTCAAACGTCTTTAAAAATTAAATCGTTCTGAGTTGCACATTCATATCCTATGAAGCATATTTGTGCCAAATTTAGTATTGTTAGGTTGAATGGAAAAAGGCCTTTCCTGCTAAGTGCTAGCACACATGCACTTTTTATTATCAGTAGAGATGAAGTTTTATCTATCCACGCTCTATCTCCATTTTGTATGCAGAGTAAAAAAGAAAAATTAACTACAGTTGTGACCGAAAGGGTGCCAACATTTTAATTCTGTCAGGGTAGACTATTAAAATCAATAAATCATGCCAATTTAGTTAAAAATACATTTAATGACATTAAAGGACATGATTTACAAGGGGACAAAACGATTTAGGACAATAACATTTAACATGTATGCACTAAAATAATACTCGGGGACTACATCATGCTTTACATGCTCGCTTCCAAGATATGGGCTGTTGTTCATGGCAACGGCCAACAGAGGGCCGAGGAAAACAGTTTCGGTTACGCAGTATATATACAAACGAAAGTAAAATATCTGAACTAAGCATTGACGATGATGATGCTCGTGTCCGTGTTACAACGAAGGGGGGGGGGGAGTAGCTTCTAAGCGTAAAGACCCCTGAGCACTCGAAGGCAGAAATCTGACTTCTAGCTCAAAAGAAGACGACACTCACACACTCGCTTGCACAACCCCTTTGTAAAGGGGTGGGATCTCTTTCACACACTTCACAGATAGAACAAAGGAATAAGAGCAACCCTGCCCAAACCAGAACTCGAACCCTGGACGCTCAGATCATGGGGGAGACACGCGTTACATCTACGCCAGGACATCGGCAATCGAGCATTAATTAATCAATAACAAAAATACATTTAGTTGTATATATTTATTTTGAAAGTTAATGTAACAGTTCAAATCTGGAAGAGATAAAAACCATAACTTAAAAAATATTACATTGTTATAAGTTATAAAATTTCAAGCATATCACTGAAGTCTATTTCCATTAAACTGTATAAATTGTAACATTCTGGTTATTCCACCACCACCCTTCCAACGAATTTTCATTCACAACGAAGCAAAACAGGACGCAGGACTTCGAACTGGGACATTTAATACCAGCCATCCTGTTATAAAGATATCGTTAGTTCAGAATTTGAAATATAATTTTATGAAATAAAGAAACAGTCGAAAACATCTTACTTTCGAATTCACAAATATCGCTACTGTGTATGCCGCAAAGTCGATAGAAACAAAGACATCTCTTGTTCGAAGAGAAAAAAAAGTTATTTAAGTAATTCCGTTATCGCCTTTGTCGGCCCGAGCCTTATTTTGAGCCTCCCTTCTTCGACTGAGCCCTACAATTCTTATCCGTGAGAACTGAAGTTCCCCTGACCTCGCACGCCCTTTGTGAAACACTCCTTTAAATAGCTTTTGTGTAACGAACGTCTCCGTTAATTAGAGGAGATGACCCAAGTGATTGGTTGCCTTCGTTACGGTTACGGAGCGTGCTCGATTAAATTCTGGATTCGATTCATCCAAGTATACCATAACCGTAATATAGATCTAGCGGATTATGTAATCGATTTTTAATCTCAAGTTGCTAATCGATTATTCGTTCGATAATGTAGTTAAAAATGAAAAGGGATAATAAGTTTAATAGGAAACCAATGGATCGGATTGGACTGTATGGTTTATTGGCGCAAGAGCCATAGCTGGTCATACTGCGTGAGATATATGGTTAAAATATAAAATACTCGTCTTGTATCAAAGTATGTAAAAGTAAAAACTATTTGATAAAATTACATTGCAATGTCTCTCAACATTATAAACAAGATGTAAGAAATGACAATAAAAAGAAGTATTAAATAAGAAGGCAAACTCAATTGCTTTTAAAATTTTAAAAGATTTTTGTGGGGGCGTTCCCCTACAAGCAATTGCATGTCTATTACTGAGAAATAAAAGTATTTTAAACGATGATGTTTAAAATCAGGACATTCAATCAAAAAGTGATGGACCGTTAAAATCACTCGACAATTCGAGCAGAATGGTTTTTGATCGCCGAATAAAAGATGTTTATGTGTAAAACGTGTGTGGCCAATGAGGAGTCTAGCTAAGGAAACCAATAGGAGTAATTTCCTTAAAACTTTTTCACATATTCTCTCAAAAAAGTTAATTTGTGTTTTAGATGCCTTTTTGACCAATCGGTTGATGATACATAGTTGCAGATTTCATTGGCCGGTGCATGATGTGAAAAACCCAATCAGCAGGATTCAGTAGAAAACAAAGATAGCATTTATTTACATAAAAACAGGATAGCACAAATGAGACAAATATAAAGACGACAACTATATACAGCCGAGACGTTCACATAGGACAGCACACAGTATCACACGAGTAGTAATCCGATAGTGTCAAAGCTCACAGCACACAAAGCGGCCAGACAGGAGAGAAGGTCCTCGGTCTCTCCAGACGGCTGAAGCTTCTCACACTGCCCCTCGCTTTAGCTGTATCACTACCATACAACTGGCTACCACGCGACACGACACTGCTTCCACAGTGGACTACAGAACTCGGCAGACAACAATTCAACACTCGCTCCACAAAACGCTGGTACTCTGTCATTGCTTCGCTATCCTCTTGAAGACTCGGCACTTATCTAACTCCAACTACGTTTCAATTCACCACCACCCGCAGCTTGAGGGTGCAGGCCTTTTATAGTTCCCGGGAGGCGGTCTTAGAAGTTTCCAGGCCAATCAGGCGTTTCTCGGTTCATAATGGACAGATCAATAAAATTCTTGATGCTTCCAGTATTATCCATTTCGTCACCAAACTCGCCAAATGGTCACCAATCTCTGAAGTCAATGACGTGGGACCGATTAGCACCAGCAGGCCTGATCGTACAACGGTCTTTTTAGTAATTCAATTGACCATGCTGGGAAGCAACTTTACAGGCTTATAACAATATGTAAGCCATTGTATTTTTGAGTTATAACGTTTGCATGCTTCTGAAAGTACAAACCGACAGACATTCAATCAGTTGTCGGATTTATCTCAAAATTTGACGTTTACCCTATAGAATTTAAATCTGCGTACTGCATTTTATTCATTTAGCCCTTTTCGTTCAGCAAGTATTGTGCTAACTTATATTTGAACAGTGGGACTTTGAGTTTTGTTCAATATTTGATAGATATCTAGAAATTTGGCGTAAAAACATACACCAAATTTCATCCTTTTAGATCAAAACATTTTTGAATAATCTTTCTCATATACACAGAGATAAACATAATCCCAAAAATATTTTTCCTTCTGAACTCGTGGAGTCCTAAAATGTTGAAATTCGTCAAAATCTCAAGTTCGACTTTTTTTTAACGATTCCAATATTTTCTCTATATTATGCATATAATGAAGTAAAAAGGGCTTTATCAGGTATGTTCCCTAAGTTTCAAAGTACATAAATCCACAGTTAGTTAAACTATTATTATTATGAACGTTTGTTCAAAATTTCTCCTTGTTGTTTGATAAAACTAATTTTTTAAATCAGTTAACAATAAATTATTTAACGCGAAATTTAAAAAAAAATATGTATATTATGAGATTAAAGTGGAAATGAAAATTCTCTTTCAACTTCAATTGCTAAAATTGGATTGTTGTCGAATATTCTATTCGTGTATAAAAGCCGAGTCCTATGAGTGACGAGAAAGTTCTCAGTCTTGCACTGTTGTGAGTTGCTTCATTCTAATGAATCTAATTGTTTGTTTAAACTAACAGCTTGGTTCTTTACATTTTCGTAATGATATATGGAATTTTTAAGCAGTACACGTAGTAATTTATAATACAGTAAAAGCTCCTTATTCGCTCTACCTTTATTTGCGTTTTCACTATTCGCGGATTAAAAAAATGCGGCCCAATTCCTATATTCGCGGCTTAAAATTTCTTTATTCGCGGATCTAATAAGTACACACATAATAATAAAAGGATATCATCCCAATATCCTCTGCAAATGCCATCAAATGGACTAATGAAAAAAGTAACATAAATTTTATTACAACTTTGTCTAAAGTATGTTGCTCAATGCAAACTGCAAACATAGCCGAAATTGCGAATGGAATAGGACGAGATGGGTTCGAACAGATAGAATCAAGTGACATTCAGGAATTGCTTGTATCGCAAGATGAAGATCTGACTGAAACCGATTTGGAGGAAATGTTGAACTCACGGCCCATTGAAGAAGAGGTTTCAACTAGCACTGGAAACGTGACATTTCATTTGAAATCTCTTAATGAAGGTTTAAGAATGCAAATGAGCTTTGCGATTTCTTTATGAACATTGATCCGTCTATGGAACGAAGTCTTATTTTTAAGAGGCAAATTGCAAAAGCGACTGCCGCGTATCAGTCTGAATGGAATGAGCTTTTGAAAACTGCCAAGCAAGAGAAAATGACACAATTCTTTAAACCATTGTATAAGCCTTAAGATAATTAATCAAAATGTTCAAAAACTTCAATTAAATTGATTTTTTTTTATTTTGTCACCCAGGAACGTATCCCCTATAATCCCATATAAATGACCATTCCGTATTTACGGTTTCTGTTTTTCGCGGCATATTTATGGAACATATACCTCGCGAATAAAGAGCTTTTAATGTAGATAGATTTTGCTAAATTTCTATACATCAGTCTTGTCGAATCGTAGAAAAATGTTATGTAAGTGCTATCAGTATTAATAGCCAGGATAGACAATATCACGAAAGAAGCAAATAGGACCTGCAAATTCAGCTAGTCTATATCTATACTTATAATAAAGCTCAATGTGTGTGTGTGTGCGTGTGTGTGTGTGTTGGCGCTCTACAGGCCAGACCGTTGGACCTACAGCTACCAAATTTGGTACATGTATACCTTGGAGGTCGGGAATGTGCACCTCGGAGCCCTTTTTTCGATTTTTAATTAGAATTTGAATTAATTATAATTTAAGTGAAATTTCGACGTTTTTCCGCTATAACTTCCGAAAATATTATCGGACAAACACCAATTTAAAGATAAAAAAATTAGCTTTATAATGGTATCAGTGTTTTAATGTATAACATAAGCCTCTATTTTTAGCGAATTTTTAAAGAAATATTTTAACCATGTTTTTTTTGAGCACGTGACTGGATAAAATAAAATAAAACAATGCCGGAAGTTCAAATAAAAAAAACAACTATCACCGCAAATCAAATCTAAAGCTATGCAACTTTTAGCACGTGACCGGATAAAATAAAATAAACACAAAATGTGATATTTTTTTAAAAAATAAAGGCAAAGCAAAGGTTTCTATGACTTTTTACAATATCTATATCATTAATTCCATAAATTATCTTTATTTACAGTAAACCTGATTGAATTTAGACAGGAAATGCATTGAAATTCCGACTTAATGGCATATTTCTATAATCTTTTGCAATATCTGTATCATTAATTCAATAATTTCTTCCCTTTTTCGCTTTCTTTAAGAAACATATTTAACATTTTGGCAATATCACCGAAAAAACATTTTTAATATTTGGTAAGAATAATCGATAAATTATTAGAGCATTTAACTCAAAAAGTTTTTCCGATTAAAGTTACCGACTCCTTAACTACTTAATAACTTAATCTTTTAACTTTAACTATTTCTTAAATTTTGGCAAATGATTATATGATTTAATTGAAAATTTTAGAACTCATTACTCATGGCGAACCAGCTGGTCGCCAAAGGCGGCTAGTAATAAATAATTCCGTAGAACAAAGATAAAAATATATTATCAAAACATGCTTCCATGCTAAGTATATTTGAGACCCTAGCAAACAAAAATACAACCTCACACATGCAACAAAAACTCTTTCAACAGAATCGCAAATATTTCCCCAAAGATGGATGCACCCTTACATGTCAATAACAAGCGTAGGGACCAGGACGAAAAGTGTGACAAAAAAAAGGTAATATTTTTGTTACATCTGTAGCAAGGAGGAGAGAAAACCTCGAAATATATCTCCCGAAACACGGGAAGGCGAAGCGGAGTAATGAATTGCTATGAAGCCAGATGTGGTTCTTCAGCAAGAAATCTTCACTCGGCAGCTCTTACTTCATATCAAAGGACAGCGCCGTTCTGGAACAAAAATAGATCTTCCAAAATCGTTTGGCTGCAAGGGAGAGAGAGAAGTGTAATGAATGTGCCCGGACTCGAGGGAAAGCGTTATTGAAACCAAAGTTTTTATAAAAAATTATATATATGCATGTATGTATAAGTAATCAACCATAAAAGCATTAAATAATTAAAACCAATTTCCAGAATCATCAAAAGTCAAATTATTTCGGAAAACTGAAACAAATTATGTCGGAATCGAAATTAAAATTTAATTCGGAATTAAACTACAGAAAGTAAACAAAAATAAAAGTTAAATGAAATAAAACCTATTTATGAAACAAATCTAAATTAATATAATCTGTTATCAACTGTTTTATATTAATATGCATCTATATAATCAAACTGTTATAGTTCTGTAGTTTCTTATATAATCGTAAAATTTGGAATCTTAACAAATTCTGGGAAAGGGAAATATTAAATTCTATAATTTCTTTTCTTCTTTTTCTTCCTTTTTTTTTTTTTTTTTTTCCTTCTCTAAAATATCATATAATTTTATTTTGATTTTTTTAATCTTATGAATTTCTTCCTAAGAAAAAGAAAAAGGAACAATAATTATATTTGAAATATCCCGTTGCTAAGAAAAAACAGGTGAATTTTTGAAGATAATGAAACTGTTACTCGCATAAATTACCATCAAATATTAACCCAGTCAGAAATCTGAAAACTGTTAATATATAGTTATGAATGTTATTATCAGTAAATTAGTAAGCACTCCATGACTGTTATAATTGTTATATTCACTATATTGACTGCAGTTAAAGTTTTAGTTTAAGAAATCAAAATAAAATTTCATTCAATAACATTTTAAAACTAACAATAAATTCACTATTTTTTGTATATGTAGTATAATGAATGTATAGGAATTGTCAAATATATATATATATATTTATTTATAACTCGATATTTTGACGAATTTCCACTTGAAATGTGTTTTTCAAACTTCGAGAGTTTAGAAAACACATTTTTAGAAAATATCCACCTGTTACAAAGATAACTCAAAATTGCTTTGAGACAGATAGTTGAAATTCGGTATACGGTCTTTGCATCAAATTTGCAGATTTCGCTCAAGTTTTGAGTAAAATATGTTCAATGGAAGTCCGTTTGTACGGCTATTCAAAACTAATTTAACACGATATAACAAAACGAAGAGAACTAAATGGATAAAATTCGATAAACAATTTAAATTTATATTGTAGACACCTGATAAATTTTGAGCCATATCTAAAAGGGAATTGAACGTTTGTCAGTCTAAATTTTCAGAAACATATAAATGTAATAAATCAAAGACGCAGAGATTAAAATATATCAAATTTGATATGAAATTTTGTGACTATAATTGCAGCTTTGAATCAAATTTTCATCTTAATCAGTTAAGAAAAAAACGTATAAAAACGTATTTGGTTTTTTGAATACTATGAGTTGCTTGCCAGGGATTAATCGCCAAATAACTCGCCAAGGATGATACGACAGATCCAGTAAACACGCTAAATTTCTGCCAAATTGAATATTTCGTAACTATTGTATTCCAATGTCATGCGAGGCGGTCTCTGGCAAGGCAAATTTATTAGAAAAAGTGCGAGAAAATTCACGGAAGACCACTTTCGCTGATTATTAAATAGAACATTTTCTCTTCATGTTGCAAGTATATTACTTCACATAAGGTTGAGGTATGTATTCAATATACATCAGAAAAATTGAAAGTTTTATTGAAGAATGCCTAACGCAAAATTTCTCAGAAATGAATGGAACACTAGAAAATAATGAATTCCTTAAAATATCATAGTTGAATACTAAGCATGAAAAAACTATTATAAAATAAATAAATACATTAATAATAAATGGGCTTCGGATTACAGACCTATTTAGAACATGTACATCTGCTCCCAAAAATTATAGATGGATATAATTACAAATATTTTTAATGGTAAAATATAAGAACAATTTGATGTCTACTTTAAGATACATTATTTTGATAAAGTCACTCTTTAAAAATTTTTGAGAAAATGACAGTGTAATTTTAGACCTCATTTAAGATAAATTATTCAAACAATTATTTCATAATACATTATTTTTATGTATCATACATCTTTATTTCGAATTCTACTAAACAATGTACACCAAACATTTTAAACTCGGACAGTTACGCTGTCTGATGCAATTCATTTTACACAAAGCATCTTTTATGAAAGAAGCTTTTAAACCAATTCCAAAATTTTTCTACAATCGCCAAAGATTTAAAAACTGATATTAATTCAAAGACCCAGAGCTTTTGTGTGGGTGGATATCTATTGTAGAATAAATTTTAAACTTGTCAGCAGTCCTTGAACAGATTCAAACCTGAATTGGATGCTATCGCTAAAAATCTGCATAATTTCACAAAACCAGACTCGCCCAACTCGTAAAACAAGTAACCACGTAAGTATTGTCTATTAAACAATCCTTTACATTTTATCCGACCCATTCTACATATTTTTGTTTTTCATTCCATTGATCTCAGTTTTTAGGTGAATGAAAAGAGATGCAGACACATTATGTATTCAACGCATGCTTTTGGGGTATTCAGTTTTAAAGGAGCCATTTTCAACACATTGCTACGGGAGTTATGCTAAAATGCCTTTCACTAAAATTCCTGGTTTCATTTTTTTTCGGTGGCTGTTCTAGAATACAAGATGCATTGCCACTAGGGGAAAACACCATACTGGTCAAAAGGTGTCACTATTTTTATAAAAGGTTATGTAAATGACATAGAAATACAAAGTAAAGAAATGCAAAATATTGCAGCTTTAGAAAATTCAAAAGAATATCAAGTCTTCAGAAATCACTCAGTCAAGAATTCAACTTATGTCTTACATAGCTTCTTTAATATGTTCGTAAATAAATATTATAAATTATCAAGAAGAAAAATCCAGTATTTCAGAAAATCTAATATTTCTGGATTTTTTGTAAAATTGCCGACGATAATAATAGTTTTAAAAAAACAATTCTGTTGAAATTCTTGATTTCTTGTAAATCTGCAGACGATAATAATATTTTTAAAAAATGTTGAAATTCTGGATTTTTTTTTTTTTTTCTTTGTAAAATTTTAGACGATAACATTAATTTAAAAAAAGATTTTGTTGAAATAAAGAATTAAAATTAACTTTTCTAGCATTAATTTCTTAAAGTTATTAAAATATCAAATCATGCGATTTTATGGGGAAAAAATTATTCATTTGAATTAAATTCTCACCTTCTTCCTTCTCCCCCTCCGAAAGATTAAACATCTTGGACTATCATTACTTTTAAATTTTGCTTCTATAAATCGAATCAATTTTTTTTATTTGATATAGTCATACATTTAAAACCACAGCCACGATAAACTTAAAGTATTATTTCATTTTTAAAAGTTGTATTTATTACACCTCAATTAATATCATATACTAAATATACTAACAATTCCTCTTGTATAAATAAATTTTGACAAAATTTTATACTTTTTTATTGTTTTTTAAAACTAATATCCAAAATGCAATTCAGAATAAAATCCAAATTAATTTTAAACAGAAATTAATAATTCCTAACATGCAGACGATAATTTTGAAAACAAAATAATCCCAGTAATATGAAATTATAAAAATATTTTAATTTAATATCCTTAAACATGCATTTACGAACTACTAGCTATTACCTGTGACTCTATTCGCGTGGAAATTTTGATGTATATGTACGAAAAACTATCAAATCATGACAAATAAAATAATAATAATAAAATAAAATAAACCTAACCTAAAAACGATACGTTTAAAAATATAAGCAGGTACAAAAAATATATAACATAAATATAAATTAATAAGAAAAACACACAACTAACGTAAAAATAATTTATTTACATTGTATACCCAAAATAAAACAAATCAGCAAATCCG
>JAPMOQ010030449.1:51570-61897 GCA_026543055.1 Argiope trifasciata | reverse complement strand
TCAAACACTAAAAAAAAATAAGAAGAATCGCTTGAAATAATCGGTCAAAATTCTGCTAACCATAACTTCATTTCTGTTGGGGGAAAAAACTGGAGCCTTGCTTATTTTTGGCGGGATTAGGCCTCAGCTTTTTGACACGAAAGCTAGTTTTTAATTAATAAAAAATTAACCAATCAATTAACCGGAATAAAAATTACCCTATGTACTATTCCTGACTATAATGTATCTTTGTGCCAAATTCCATCCAATTCTGTTCAGCCGTTCTGGCGTAATTGAGTAACAAACATCCATCCATCCGTCCATCCAAACTTTCACATTTATAATATTAGTATAGATTGCTATCACTTTAAAGCAATCGTTTGGTATTTCAATATTTCAATTTCCTTTTACAACAAACTTTGTGATTCTAAAAGAACATGGGTCTTCCTTTTTAACTCTCGATAAGGAAGTGCAGGTGTAGAGGATTCGTTGCATCGAGTTTTAAAGATGTAATTGGTGGAACTGTCGCAAATATGCCAAACAATTCAGTTTAAAACTTTCTTCAATACAGTCTTTTTTTTTTTATGAATGCTGAAAAAAATAAAGAGATGCTTTTTTTTAATTAAATGAAACATATAAATTTGAATGGTTCACCATTCATGACTTTATTTTTGTGTCGATAAATTTATGACGCAGCATAGAAAGTTGCAGTTTTTAGTTGAAAAGATATAAAGTAACAAGGAGGAAAGCAAAGTTTAGCGGAAATGAAACGTTTTTCTTTGCCATGGTGATTAATTGAAGCAAAATATATTCATAAAATTGATGTTATGAGAAATCAGACGATATGATTTGAACTTGTATAATCTTTTTTCCGATTTTCCGGATTGAAATGATTTTTTTTAAAAGTCCTAATCTATTCAAAGTGGATATCACCCAGTCTCTTTGTTCGAAATTGTTATAAATTATGGTTCAAAGTGTCGGATAGAATTTTGAATAATTTTCAATTTTGCTATAATGTCATCGGGATCAAGAAATGTAGCTGAAATTACCTCAATTACTTTTTGAAGATCTTTAAAAGTTTTAAAAAATGATTTGATATCTTTTAATGACTAATGATGTTTTTTTTTTTAAATGTCTGAATTTAGTAGATTTCAGAAGAATTATCAGTTTCCTCCAGAAAGAGGTCGGAAGATATACAATCTTCAATGCAATATAAACAAGATATACAATCTTCAATGCAATATATACAAGATTTACAATCTTCAAAAACACTGATCTGAGAAAAATTCGATTGCGAACTTTAGTGGCATTCAAAATTTTAGAATAAGCTGACATTCATTTAAGAGATGGCATCTAAAATTTTAGATATAAAAAGACAAAGTTACTAATAAGACCTTCAAAGACCAGTCAATTCGTCACAAGTATTGCCTATATTAACTATCATAAATAAATTGGTCATTTAAATCGTTATGCATAACTTGAAGTCTAAGATTCGGTCAGCAAAGCACTTTTTGGTGTCAAATTGAAATAGACGTTAAAGCCAAACAATTTTATTAACCTTACATTTGTTTTGTTCAATATGTACATGAACTTTCCAAATAAGTTGTGTTCAATGACAGAGAAGTGTCATTAAAAATATGATTGTCCGAGTAATCTATTTTCAAATTGCGTACAGTTTTGACATTACTATAACCTTTCTTATTCTTGCATATTTTTTTTTTTTATTTCTTACTAGCCGTCTTTGGTGGTAGCTGGAAGGCAGGGGATATTGGTTCTACTTAATCTCTTAAATATAACTAACATTTTCCTCGTGATTTTCCCCAAAAGGTGGTGGCTGTGATGCAAAAGTTAGGAGAGGGGAGTGCCAGCTCACATGTCTTTCTCGTCATTTAACCGCCGTTCAAAATTGCAAAGTCCATCCCAAAATAGCCGTAGCGTTGTTTTAAAACGGGACGTTAACACGAGAAGTGATCCATTTTTTTTCAAGCAGCAGTATTTGAAAAATAGAAATTGTGGATGAGAATATTGTTACCCAGAGTGGAGATAGATGGCCCTAGTTGTCTTAGACCGGTCTTTAGCAGAGAGTGTTAGTATTGACACCAGAACAGCGACAGTAATGACAAGACTTCTAAAGAAGTGGTCTCGCTCAGCCGCGATACAGCCAAGAATGTGCCCCTATTGGACATTAACAAACAAATCGCTGAAGTGTATGGGGGCGAAGCAATGAGTAATGGAGCAATGGCTGGCGGAATTTGACATTATCTTGCATGATAATGCTCTGCCTCACACAACTCGTCAAAGTCAGAGATTGTTGGAAACTTTTAAATGGGATGTCTGCAGTCCCCGCCCCTTTTTATACAGCCCCGATTTGGCTCCCAGTGGATATTTTCTTGACTCGACATTGAAGAAACACTCGCCCCAAACAAGATTCATATCAGAGGGTGATGTTCAAAACGGTTAAGCTTGATAAGCAAAACGGTTCTAGCTCAATAACCAGGGCATGATTGGTCAGATAGGTTAAGATGGGCTAAGGGCCGCTTATGGCCGTATCACACGGCGAAATATCGTCAGCACTTTCCGTCAGCAATTTTCTGTTTCTACTCTCAGAATCGGTCAAGCAAGTTTCATAATCGACAACTTTTTCTAACCAGCTAGAAAATGCCATCGATAGTGACGGAAATATTGTCCGCAAACGAAATTCAACCAATCATGTGAAACTTTGAAGTGACGTCACTTTCGTTGTCGTTTGCTGACGGAAAAGGCCGACGATATTTTCCCGAGTGATAAGGCCTTTACACAACGGGAGAAACTTAAGACGAGCCACACGATCCCCCTTCAGATTCTTCTTGCGGTTTTCTGGGGTTCTTTGATGTTTGAACATTTTACCGACAAATCGCCGGTAGAATCGACAGGCATAAAAAAAACCGACAAAAGAGGTCGAAGGGGGAGCACATGGCTCGTCCGCGGACGGGCGCGATGTAGGAACGGCCCTTTAAACAGATCGGTCCAGCGGTGAGATAAATGCAAAAACAGGTTGGGTGATTATGTAGAGAAGTAACCACCACATATGTCTCTTAATTACCATTTGTATCCTGTGTCTATTGTTAATAAGTCATACTACTGATCTCCGGCGCGCCACTAAGGCACACGGATAAACCTCTCTAAAGCCGGGGTCCCACGACGCGCAGTTTCCCGGATTTGGTCATAAATCAGACCTCCCACCCACTGGGGGACCACACTTCCCCATAGCCAGGAGGATGCGTTTCCCCTTTCGCCCCCTCTTGGTCCCTTTGATGATCCGTCGACTTACCGACATTTTGTCGGTAAATCGACGGGTCATCAAAGGGACCAGAAAACCGCAAGAGCTGTCAACGGGTGGCACGTGGCTCGTCTGTAGACGGGGTGTAGGCCGTAGGACCCCAGCTTAAGACTTAATGACCGGACCGCCGCTACAGCAACAATGGCGGGAACTATGGTTGAGTCCTAAGGGCCATCACAGACCACGGCACAACCCTCCCCGAAGGGAGTAAGTCCCGTCATCGATGGGAGGGCCAGAACCCCCACCTATTATAGCACTCACCGTGTTGCCGAGATCCAATCACCTTACCGGAAGCATCTCATCCTCATTTCGAAGTGCCCCTCGGGGGTTCTATTGTCGTTAAAGCATTTTTCTTTTGCCTTGTAAACTATTTTTTGCCTCATCCCTTGTATAACTAAACTAATACACAAAAAGTGTTCTTAAGGCATGCAATTGTGATATATATCCGAAACTCCCATTTTAATAGTTTTAAGCTTGTCTTTTTAATTTATCTTCTTAATGCAATCAAATCACATAATATCATTAATCTGTAGAGACAATCTGTCTTCTAAATTAAAGCTATCTGTAATCTCACTTTTTCATTTCTCATGCAACCTACATCTATATTCCTATTAATAATAAAGAGTGCGTATCTGTGAGTTGGCGCATAACCGAATTAAAATTAACTTTACAGAAATAAAATTTGGCATAAATATACTCTGTAAAAAATGAAATGTACACGTCAAGTTAAAAACACCGGAATAAAAATTTTAATTAATTAAAAACAAAATCAAATATTGATGTTTCTTCCATTGTAATTTCCAAAATTAAAATTCAAAAAGGGATGTTTTCAACACAATTATTATCTTTTAATGAAATTTAATAAAGCATTTTAAAATTATTTCATAACAATATATGCCACTATTGAAAAGAAATTCAAATCAATTGTCATTGCTGCTATAAATATTTCAGTTTGAATATATTTTTTTTCGATTACTGATATTGAAAACATGTAGTTGAGCTTTATTTTCTCATAATAAGAAGGTTTCTAATTAAAGGAGCTTTTATTATACATTTAAAAATTTGCCGTAAAAGTTTAAATTTAAATGTCAGCAATGACAGCTTTTTCATATATGCATCTAATTTTAAACACTGTTGCTCTTTAATATAATAGAATATATAATAAGTATTATTGTTGCGTATTTATTGAATCACTGAAATTCTAATTGAATAATTCTCTAAGTTATTATATAAATCATGAAAAATATTCTGTGATATATATAATACTTTAAAGCTGAATGAGTCTTTTTTTTTTTTTGTTAGTGTTCTTTTTCTCCTTTACATTTCAAATCAAATGGTTTATGTACAACAAGTGTATTTTTATATCATTTGAAGTGTATTTTAATAATTTTCCTATTTTAAACGAATAAAAATTTGAAAATGAGGATAATACACTGTACTACAAGCATAATAGTGAATAACCTTTAAAATAGTATATGATATATGTCTATCAATATTTGAAGTTTAAAAATACTTTGTTGATGATGGATGCCATTAAAACACAAAATATCGAAAAAAGTTTTAAAATGCATTAAATATCGAATTCAAAATTTTACTAGCTACATATCGCGAGGAATCAGCTGATCACCAAAGGAGATTTGTACATAAAAATAAATGAAATTTATCTTTCCATAAAAAAAAATTATGCGATTGGATATTTGACGGAACACTGAACGAAATCATAAAATCTCACAGTAATAGGGAAATACGATACTAAAATAGTTATAAAAAAGTTTTTAAAAAAATTCGAAAATTTGGGAAGATATTATACGGCAATTAAACTAGAATCATTAAAACTATAATTCTTTGAATTTTAAACAGCGGTACAGACTATTTTTTGCGGTAATATTAGCATAAAAAGGAAAAAACGATTATAAAATCTTAAACTAAAAAACATTAAAAAATATTAAGCGATTGGATATTTGACGGAACACTGAAAGAAATAAAATCTCACAGTAATAGGGAAATACGATACTAAAATAATTATAAAAAAAGTTTTTAAAAAAATTCGAAAATTTGGAAAAATATTATACGGCAATTAAACTAGAATCATTAAAACTATAATTCTTTGAATTGCAAACAGCGGGCCAGTCTATTTTTTGCGGTAACATTAGCATAAAAAGGAAAAAACGAAAATTTCGAATAAATTTATGGTGTAAAAAAGTACTATAATAAAACATTAATATAGTGACAAAATCTTCCTAGAGTAATTTTAAATAAAATTATAGAATGTTGGAGGGAAAGAAACATACAAATATATCAAATATATATATATTTCATTTTAGACACTTTATTTTGATTTTAACACTTTATTTAATAATTTTTGTTAGTGTCCATACAGACCTAAAAAATGAGGTACAGAAATTACAACCTCTTTTCAAATAAATTATGTGAAAAATAACATTCTTTTTAAATAATAAAAACGGAAAACATACACAATATGTAATTTTCATATATTTAAAATTATCAAATCAAAATCACTGTGGAATATAATTATGATAAAAAGTACTATTATGCATATATATATATAATTATTATACATGTATTAATAGATAATTCAGTATATCTTACAGGATGTAATAATTCATATGAACAATAAATATCCAATAAATAAAATTTTCAAAACAATTATTGAATTTGTATTAAACAATAAAATCATTTTTTACAAATTTTCAGACAAATTTTACATCACATGTAAGATTTGTTAAATTATGTTATTTCCAAAAGAAAAACTAACTTTATTCTTTCTTTTTAGAAAAATACTCTATTCCAATTTTTTAAAATCTAATTAGTTTGCAATTGTTTTCATAAAACTCAGGTAATATGAATCTCTAATATGTAAATTCAACTGCTTTTCAGTCTTTAGCTATGCAAAGTTTTAAATTAAAATATCTTGAATTCATTTTAGTGTATTGGATTCCAATTTCCATTTCAAATTCTTTCCAATATAATGACTATTTTTATTGTAATAACTACTCAAGATCATGTTTATATAAATCAAGACTTAAAAAAGAATGATTATATTTTATTTATTTCCATGAGATTGCAAATGGAAAGAAAATATTGAATCATCTTTCAAAAGGTAAAGAATTTGTAAATTTATTTCACCGAGTAAATATTTAAAACAGAAAACCGGTCGGCATCTGATTTGCAATATGAATACTTCATATAAAGATTCACTTGAGATTTTTTTTAAATAGATAATTCTTAAAAGTTCTTGCTGTAAATGTGGTTCAAATAAATGTTTATATGTCAGTACTTCGTATTCAGCTGCATACAGATGAAAGTACATGAAATTTTTACATGCTTAACCAAAACATATATTTACTTACCATGCGAAAAATCATATCTACAAATAAGCAATTCTTTGGTTTCTATATTTAAAAATAGATTACAAATTATAATTGTTAAATCACAATCAAAACAAACAACCCATCACTTCTGACATGCAGGATGTAAACAACAAAAAGAGTTAGCGGGAAATATATCCGCAAAAACAGAGATTGTAGTGCCATCTGTGGCAATAAAGAGAAAACAATAATTTATTTGGAGCTTTCTTTGAGGGGCTCATGTGTACATTTTTTCTTAAATCAGATCAAGTATTTTATTTAAAAAAAAATATTATGTGTAGGTATGCTTCCACTTGTTCGAGAGCCGTTTGATCTAGAAAGATCGTTTGATTTAGATCTTTTAGATCTGAAGCGGATATATTTTAATGGGAAAAAATGCACATTTTGAGAAATTTTTATAAAAATCTTAATGAATTAAAAATTCATTAAAATTTAAATTACGAAATTCTTCAATTTTCTTCAAAAGTAATTAATTCACAATACTGATTTTCACAACAATTTAACATTTAAAAATGTATTTTTAATTACATCAATTTAGATATCTACAGTTGTTTCTTTATTTTGACAATTTTTCGGAAATAATTTTTTTTGTGTGTAATTTATTTAATAGTTTCTGTTGTTGTAATGAAATTCGAATAATATTTACAGTCTCATAAATTGTTTAATTCCGTGGTGTTCTTCCATTGTTGAAGTCTAAGAACGAAATATACACAGTTTAAATGATTAATCAGGAAATAAAATTACATTACCTTTAAAAACAGGCAATTCAAAATAGATTATCTAAATACTTACATTTTTATCGTACTGTAATGTCATCGCAGTCACTGTCGTCAGGAAGGTTCATATACATAAAGGGCAGGATAAGCGCAAGGCTATTAATAATAACTTTGGTTCAACATTTGTCATAATCTGAAGCACAAAGTTATTTTATTGATTGAAACGTGAACATCAAATTATGCACAAAGCATTTAATAAAAAATTAAATAAGATCTACCTTCTCAGTGAGCGAGCTTGTCAAACAAATACGGTTAGTAAATAAAATTTTTAAAAAAATATTTTGTCAGTGAAATATAACAGAAGATGATGATGAATTAAAAAAGCAGGCAGTAGAAACTGGCTCGACTCCAATTTGTAAGTTTCTATCCGTATTTTCTCATAATTTTAAAAAAGCGATCCGTTATTTACAGATGAATTAGCAACAATCTTGTACTGTGACAGAGCACTTTTTTCCAGACAGGCATTTTAAGGGAGGGGGTAGGAATGTTTGGAAGAAGAAAAAAATAGTGATTAATAATTTTAATAAAATATTTCTGTCTCGAAAATTTTAATTCCGCATTCACATTTCACCAAACTGTGAAAATAAACATAAGAATTCAAAATATTGTCACTACCATCCATAAACTAGCTTTTTATTTTACAACTAGCTAGCTTACTACTTTAAAACTAACTTTAAGATTCGAGTTCGAGATTTTGGCCCATCTCCACGTTTTAGAACTATTTGAGTTCGAAAAAAATATTTTTAGAAAATATCTGGTTTGTCTATATGCCTTTCATAAAAATAACTATAAAAAAAGTACTTTGAGCTAGACGGTTGAAATTTGGTATACGAGTTTAAAACTAAATTTGCAGATTTCTGTTTAATTTTGAGTAAAAACTGATCAGAAGTTCACTTTTCGGTTGTTCGAATATCAGTTAGCACAATAATTACAAAAAGAAGATAGCTAGATAGATAAGATTCGGCACTCAGATTTAACATCTATAGTTTAGACATCTATCAAATTTTGAGCCAAATGTAACTAGAAATTAACAAGTGAAAATTGTCTGACAGTCTGTACTTTCAGAAACATGTGAACGTGATCATTCAAAAATGCAATGATTTAAATATATCGAATTTAGTACGGAACTTATGACTACAAAAGCATTTTTTTTTGTATCAAATTTTAATACCGGTGGAGAAAAATTGTATAAAATACAAATTCGATTTTCGATTACTATTAACCACATGCCAGAGATTAAACTCCAAAAAATTTGCTACCTATGACATACTAGTAATGGATTCAGTCAAAATGCCAAATTTACACCAAAAAATTAATATTTCGTAACTATTGTTCAACAAAGCCATATAAGACGTTCTCATGGTTAATACTTTATGAGAGATGATGAGACCACTCCCTGGCATTATTAGGAATTGGGTTTTTTTGTTCACTCTATTAATAAAACAGCTGGTTTTCATTCATTTTTCTTGTCTGGATAGAGGGAAAAAATTCCTCAGGAAATCCCACTAGCCTGAGGACATGCGTGATTTGAAAACAACATTGAGATTTCGAGCAAAGGGCAAAGCCTCTTAATATTGCAATTAAAATCTTACACGTATAATTTTTACATAGAATTAAGCACTATTTCAATTATTTCCTGCTTTAAACAAATATTAAATATTTAAAGATTTATCTATTGATATTTCGATAATGAAATTTTAAATTATGTTTTCTTACCATCTAAATCAGGGGTCTCCAAACTTTAAAGCCTTCGGGCTATAATGATTTTTTCAGTATGTTCCAAGGGCCATGTTCCAAATCCTTTTGATTTTGACATTGAAACCCTGGCTCCGGAAGTCCAAATGGAAATTATTGATTTACAGTGCAGTGATATGATTAAGAACAAATATCAAAATTCATCTTTGTTGGAACTTTATAAGAGCCTTCCACTGGTACAATTGGATAATTTGCATAAATTTGCTCGTGGGATGTTTTCTTTTTTTGGTACTACTTACTTGTGTGAGAAAACGTTTTCCAAGATGAAGTACACAAAGAATGTTTACAGATCTCAATTAACCGATGAGCATCTTAAATCTCTTATGATAATTGGTAGAAGTAAAATTGATCCACAACTACAAACTATTGTCGGTGGAAAATCACAATTACATAAATCTCATTAGTGTTTTTGTTTTACTGTGATTAGTGGGATTCATTTCAATTATTTGTTAGTTATTAATATGCTTAAGCTTAGATACTTAAGTTTTCTGCGTCATCATTTCTGTCGTTAAGTTTTACCTTGCTGGTAAATAAAACCGAGTAATTATCATTCTGTGTTTTCTTCTTCAACTTATCACAGCAGTAGTGACAACAATAAATCAATCGCTGTCGCGGGCCGGATTGATGGCACTTGCGGGCCGGATTTGGCCCGCGGGTCGTAGTTTGGAGACCCCTGATCTAAATCATACTAACAAAATAATTTTTTTAAAAAAGGACCAGGATGGATGAAATAAACAAACGTACATTTTGTCGCATTTTAAAATTTCAGTTCTATTAATTAGTGATAAGATTAGTTAGAACACCTTAGCCAGAGGTGTCCAAACTACGGCCCGCGGGTCAAACCCGGCCCGCCAAGTGATTTTATCTGGCCCGCGGAGGGTTTTAAAACATAATGATGTTTTCGCCCAAACCTTTTGGATGCAAAAGAGTTTCCAAATGTGAAGAAATTTGCTCGTAAATTCATTTCAATGTTTGGGGCTACTTACGTGTGCGTACAAACTATTTCTCGAATGAAGTATCTCAAATCAAAATATATCTGATGATTTATTTGATCTGATGATCAAAATATATCTGATGATCTCAATGAAAATATATCTGATGATCTCAAT
>JAPMOQ010030449.1:16558-51560 GCA_026543055.1 Argiope trifasciata | reverse complement strand
AAATATATCTGATGATCTCAATGAAAATATATCTGATGATCTCAATGCAAATTTATCTGATGATCATTTGCAGTCATTACTTATGATTGGTGTAACAAATTTTGATCCCAACTATAAAGACATTCTTCAACAACAACAACAACAACAAAAAAAAAAACAGTTTCATCATTCGCATTAGAAGTTGCATGAAAATATTTCAATTTATATAAAATAATTATATAATTATACTTTGTTTGTTTAGTATTTTGTATTTTCAAGTTACAATAAAATAGTATTAATCAATAGTATTTAATGCTACTTTACTCATAATGATATTTTTCAATTTGTATAAACATGTGGCCCGTATAACATGGATCTAATTTCGATCCGGCCCGTGCCGCGAAAAGTTTGGACACCTCTGACCTAAGCTAATCGTTATGGAACTTTTGAAGCAATCGGTTGAAGAAATGCAATTTAAAAGATATACTGAATTGCCTGCAAACTAAATGATGTTGCTACGGAAATCACTCATTAAAACGTAAAAGAGAAAAATTATGTTGTGCAATCATGGGATAGCAATATGTAAATATACAGATATCAATAGTATAGTGTACAAAATCTATAAATAAGCAGTAGGAAAGAACGAAAATGGCCTTAATTTTTTAATTAAATTTCAGTTTGGGAATAGTGCTGAAAAGTTGCCTTTTAAGTTAAAAAACAATATTTGAAAATTTGGTTGCAATATTACATTATCTTGGGTTGCTGCAAAAAAAAACTTTAAATTTCAAAAAAAAAAAAAAAAAAAAAATGAAAAATAGAAATTTTTAAAAAGAGCTTTTGAGCATTTTTCTTACATTTTACTTTGGCAGTAGTATGAAAAGTTACTTTTTATATCGTACAGCTTTATCGCGTACAAATTCCATAAATGAGCAGTAGGATAAAACGGAAATTGCCTTAATTTCTTCTTTTTTAAAAAAATTTTAGTTGGGGAATGCTGCTGAAAAGTTGCCTTTTAAGTTCAAAAACAATATTTGAAAATTTTGTTGCAATATTACCAATCCAGAAACAAAGAAATGTAAGAAATTTATCTACGGAAATTTGTAGAATGTTTAGAATATATACATTGTATTTAGTGAGCGCTAATCCTGCTACTACTAAAACACAAATGAACTGAATAACTTTAGAATAAATGTTAGAACGATTGAAACAATTATTACCTAGGAATCAAAATTAATAAAGAATCCGGTCTGATGACTTTCTCAAGGGTCACCTTCAGACAGGGATTCAAACCAGGGATTTTTTCTGTGAAGGGTCTGACTTTCGTCAAGAAATTGACCCCTCGTGACCCGAAAATCCCAGAATATTGAGGTTTTGGAGATAAATTAGTATCACAAAAGAAAAAAACATCAAATTTGAACAATGGTAAAATCACAGCAAACCAGAAAAAACATGAAACCATAAAATCAAATTTGTCAATACAAGAATGTGTAGAGACTACTAACTAAATTAAAATCTTACAAATCATATATTTTAAAATGAACTTTATAAAATAAGTTCAAAAACAATACTTGAGAATTTTGTTGCAATTTTACATTTTTTTACAGAAAAAATTGAAAATTTTTAAAAGGGCTTTTGGGCATTTTTCTTACATTTTACTTCGGCAACAGTATGAAAAAGTTGCTTTTTAAGCTAAAAAATAAAAATTTGGTTGCAATATTACATTATCTTGAGATGCCGCAAAAAGCTAGAAATATGTAAAAAAAGTTGAAAAAAAAAATAATGAAAATTTTTAAAAAGTGCCTATGTTTTATATATATATATATATATATATTTTAGTTTGATAATATGGGTGATAAATTAGCTTTTAGGTTCAATAAGAATTTTAAAAAATTCTGGTTGCAATGCAACAGTATTTCAAAATGCCAAAAAAAGCCAAAGCTTGCAAAAAGAAAAAAAAGAAAAAAAAAATGAAAAATTGAAAAAAAATATAAATTTTGGTATAGCATTTTTTATGAATTTTTCGTTCATATAATGTTACAAAAGAGGATTTTACGTACATACATAAGCATTACGATTCGAAAAAATTATTAATTACAAAGTATAATAACAAAAAATATTTTTTATGTCCAATTCTGAATGTCTTACTTTTGTATTCTTAATTACAAGTGTTACATTTGCAAAATGTTTATTTCTACTTCACTGTCACATCAAACAGTTTTTTTTAAATTAAATTTTCGCAAATTGACCAGCGGGTCAATTTTTCCTCATATGTATCCTTTTCTTGATATTGAACTACAGACATTTTGAGTAGATTCGGTAGCTAGTTTCCCATTGCTTGTATTTTACAAGGAAGCTAGAGAAACAAGTGTTGATAACCGTGTCCCCTATCCTACTTGGATAAGCTTCATAAGCTTTTGTATAAAGTATTAACTGAATACTAAACCTCACAGGCACTTGATAATTTCGTGGAAAATTTAGATTACAGTTTCACAGTGAAAGAACAATTGAATTTTTTTTATAACAGTTCTTGCAGACTAACATTTTATAATCAAAGATTTTATGCTGAACCTGTATAAAGGCTAGCTTATTCAGATTAAGCAGAGTGTAAACTTTGATTTCATAAACAATTCTTTTTGTTTCAGTAACAAAATCAATTAAGTTGATCAAATGATTATTATACTTTCTCTATACTATGTATACAAGAAAGTAAAACTCAGGAAAAAGGATTAAAATAACTGGCAATAATTTATATTAGATTGACAAACAATTTTCACTTAATTATTGAATGAGACCAACTGAGCCATACCCAAGCTATGAAAATTCATTTTTTTCTTCTGTTATAGCTTGCCTCAAAATTTGGTAAAAATTGTTACATCTTCAGATTTTCATTCTCTTTTAGCTGTCTTCAGTTAGAGAGAGATTTCTCGAGGAAGAATCTGCTCTTAAGTTAGTAAAAATGTACAAATTTGATGCAAATGCCAAATTTCATTTATATAACCCAAAGCATTTTTGAATTGTCTGTTCATAGACGATTACAAAAAATGTTTGAGCTTGGTATGGTCTAAAATTTGCCGATTCATAAGATTATAAAATCTTAAGGTTAATTTCGACTATTATAATACTTTATCTATAACACTCCATATATATCCAGATAACAGGCCAGGTATCGCTTCTTGTCTATTTGATAGATCTGCTTTGCTTTCCTCTTTATGTAAAGAATACTGTTGTTCTTCAGTGTAGTCATTGTCGCCAGTAATCGTTTCTCATACACTGGTATTTTTGGCCCTTTCTTGATTAAGTTTAACTATGCAATTCTTTACACTTTCTCCTCAAAGCTCTAGAGGCAGCAATATCAATAACCATTTTCCTGTTAGAGAATTGGTATTTAGAGCCTTTTATTCCATAACTGTTGCTTTTTTTTTAATGAAGTCAACAATATTAAATAAAAGTCTAGCTTCTTCTAAAAATCCTGTGAAATTGAAATTAAACTTATTTTAACATTTATTTTTGTTTTAGACTTTAATAAATTTCTGTATTTAACATCATAAACTTTTACCATTTGTGAAATTTTTTTGCTAGAAGCAAAAGAGAATAGAAATTCCAGACCATATTTCTTCTATTATGGGAACTACAGTGTCACATATTTCGCTTACAGAAGGATCCTCCCTTGAAGTAATTTTGAGGTAATGTCTAATTCAGTAAAAGCTCTTTATTCGCGGGGTATATGTTCCATAAATATGTCACGAACACAGAAACCGTGAATACGGAATGATATATATATATATATATATATATATATATATATATATATATATATAAATTTAATTGAAGTTTTTGAACATTTTGATTAATTATCTTAAGGCTTAGGCAATGGTTTGAAGAATTTTCTTTTCCTTGGCAGTTTTTAAAAGCTCTTTCCATTCAGACTAATACGCAGCAGTCGCATTAGCAATTTGTCTCTTAAAAATAAGACTTCGTTCCATAGAAGGATCAATGCTCATAAAGAAATCGCAAAGCTCCTTTCCATTCTTAAACCTTCACTAAAATTTTTCAAATTAAATGTCACGTTTCCAGTGCTTGTTGAAGCCTCTTCTTCAATGGGCTGTGAATTTAACATTTGCTCCAAGTCGGTTTCAGTTAGATCTTCATCTTGCGATTCAAGCAATTCCTGAATGTCACTTGATTCTATCTGTTCGAACCCATCTAGTCCTATTCCTTTCGTGATTTCGGCTATATTTGCAGTTTGCATTTAACAACATACTTTAGACAAAGTTGTAACACGATCAATTTTACTTTTTTTATTAGTCCATTTGACGGCATTTTTAAAGGCTATTGGGTTGGATACCTATAGGAATCCTTTTATTATTATGTGTGTACTTATTAGATCCGCGAATAAAGAAATTTTTAGCCGCGAATATATGGAATTGGGTCGCATTTTTTTAATCCACGAATAGTGAAAATGCGAATGAAGGAAGCGCGAATAAGGAGCCTTTACTGTGTAACAGTAGCAATAGATTCGTTAGTAGTGAGTTCAGCTTTAAACAAATCGCTAAATTTCCAAAAAAAAAAGGAATACTCCGATATTTGTATTGTTTTCACTAATTTATATTGTGCCATTTTTGCTCACAACAAAACACCCAAGAGCACTAACTAACAAATCAATTACGTTAATCAGTTGCACAACAGATGGAGGAAAGAGGCCAACTCAACCGAACTCAGCAAAGTTATTAATGTGGGTGTGATGGGTTTTGATGCATCATTTCAGTGGTTTAGATTATTCGTCTATTGAATGATTAAAAAAAGATGATTTTTTAAATCATTGATGAAGAATTAATTGCAATGTCATGGAGATCAACAGTATATATGTTCAGTTGCTCTTTCCCACCTACGCGTGGCACCCTGCACATTTGCAGATGGATTCTTTAACACAAGAATTCCAGTTTCGGCCCTTTTAAAGAATCATGTCTCAACGGTTTCTGGTCGCGACCTTTCTTGGCAGACGTCCGTCTTCTCTTCCTCTAGGGAACTCTCTGCACTCTCCCCTCTGACTGCTGCAAAGTTACTAATTTGAATCCAGCTATGCCCTTATCACTGGACGCAGGCAAATCTTACCTCAATAAAAACCACTCCGACGAAAACTCAGTGTTATGTTAGTGCAATAGAAAAACTGTTTTTATATCTTTATTCGTATGACAATGCCTAATGAAAGCTTTTTATTCCTGCATCGAGATACGCAAAAATTCTTAAAAAGTTACAAAAAGTGTGTTTTTATGAAACTTTAAAATCCTTGCTGCACTTCAAGATATACTCTAAGGGTTTTTTTTTTATAATTTTTATTTATGTTATCTATACCAAAAGACAACTTTTGCGAGAGATTAAAAATTAAAAATCAAGTCGATTTTTTTCGTAAAAAAACTTAATGTAGCCAATGTTTTAATTTTATGAAACTTTAACGTCCATGCGGCACCTCAAGATATAGTCCAATATTTTTAATATTTATAATTTATTTTATCTATACTAAAAGGCAACATTTCCGCATTATTCCAAATTAAAATTCAAAAATTATTTCTTTCGTTCCACCCTATTGTGCATGTTTGTTTCTACAGTTGCAAGGATGTTATTGTCTCTACCGGTAATACAGATGAATGTGTGTTGGCGCTTTACTGCTCAGAATATTTGACATAAAGTTACTAAATTTGACATAGATGTACTTCAGAGTGTAAAAAAGTGCACATTTCAAATTTTTTGGATGATTTTTAAAAATTTCATTTAGAAAATTTTAATTATTTAAAAATTAACTGCATTTTGATATTTCTCTGAGATAATTCCTGCACAAAAATTATTTATACACTGTTTTAAAGTTAAAAAAAAAAAAACCTTTTTAATGATGTTGATTTAGTTGCTGTAAAATTCTTAATTTATTTTAAAATTCACATTCAATTAATTGTTTTAAAAATTTGTCAACATATTTCAAAATATATACAATATTTTCATTAATGTGAATGAAACAAAAATCGTTTTCATTGTTTAAGCAAATATTTGATTGCATAATTTTCTTCCATTGTGCAAAGCTAAAACAAAGGTTTCTCTTTAATATTTATGTATCTTAAAAGATGAATAAAAAAAGTGAAGATTCAAAACCGACAAATTAAGGACGATATATGAACTGAACATCATAACGGTATACTGTCATGGATTAGTTTAGTTCAGTTATATTAACGCCTAGCTTTAAAACAACGTTAGGATTATTTTGGAACGGATCTGGTAATATTTAATTGCGATCAGATGTCGATGACGATACCTATGTTGACCCCTTCCAGCATACTTCCACACCAGTGGGAGGGCAATACTGTCATGGAATTGATCTCCATTAGAAAAAATTCCCACTCACAGCAAGCAAAATATATTTAAGACGGTTAAAATAACTTCCTTTTAATGTCTGATAATTTGACGGAATCAGAAGGTTTTATCCAAACGACTTAAATTAAATATAACCAATATCTCTGGCAACTTAGTTGATCACCAAATATGACTAATGCTAGTATGTGAACAGCTTCAGATTTTAGAACCACTGCACACTAATATATTTTGTTCCAAAGATGAAATTCTCAGCGTTCCGGAGGGGGGTGGAGCGATAAAAATATTGCAGAAAATTCTTAACAGAGGATGTTGCTCATCAAACCAGAAGGAACTATCAACTGATAATCTCCACATCTTGTATTTAGTTTTATGGTTTTGCAATTACGGGGAAAAAAAAACTGAATAGTAGATAACGATTGAAAGTATTGTGTGTTTAATTAAACACTAAAATAATATGTCGAGTGTACCGCAAAGGTGGGAAACTACGTGACGTATCATAATATAGAGTTAATCATGCAATGATTCGTGCTGCTATTTAGCTACAGGTTCTTATTTACATTTATAAGTTTCGCATCATTGTTCCGAAGAGTAATAATGAAACCCTTTTTTAAGTGCTCTTCGATAAAAGTTTGAAGAAAAGAACAATAGATAGTAATAACAGCACTAGAATTAGATTTAAATAGGAAATTTGAAAAATGCCAGGACGATTGGTATATGAATAGTTCCATCATTAAAAATACAGTCAAAATATAATTTTTTGCTTCATAAAAAATGTATTGGTTAAAAGGGATTTTCAATTTTATTGCAGAATTGTTGTAAAGTGAGTTGTGTCTCTAAGATATTGTTTAATTTTAATGTAACTATTTGACACATTAATTTTTTTAAATAATTTTCTTCAATTATATGCAGCTATTCAGAGCACATATACGCTAATATTTGCTTTGTAAAAAAAACAAGCACTTTAAGGTTAGTTCATTCTAAGTATGATCTTAATGCATATTACAATTAAATAATCATGATAAATTTGAACAGAATAAATTTTAAAATGTAGATGGGCATTATTACGTGAAATGAAACTTTGTGCTTCAAACTTCTTAATTACTTTGTACTTAATTTCATGAAATGCTTGCTTACAGCACTAAAAAGAATAAAAATTAACATTACATATTATTATTATTTTACTTACATTTTTCCAAATAAAAAAATATTTACTTCTTTACTTATTTTCTAGAAATATTAATTAATGCATCCGTCTGTAGTTTTTCAAAATTGTTAAAAAATGTGCTACCTAGATATTTCTAGAAATTCCTATACACTATAAATAATACTGCAAATTGGATTTTTGGACTCAAATATCAATAGAAAACTCTTAAAAACTGAATGTGGCTTCAATTTTTTATGGCAAAATTGTAAATTTTCCGACAACTTTTCCCCGAGAATGAACAGTTTTCGATACTTTTAAATTAATAAAAAATGGTTGCGTCATAAACATGCGGAAGAAAGTCAAATTTGGAATTGTAAAATATCATTATTAAGCGAGCGATTGTGTGAATAATTTTTTGCTATTTATTAACAATTATTTAAATTTTTTTCGTCGTGCTTCATATTATTCTTTGATAGTAAAAATTTATTTATTTATTGCTTGCACATTCAAAAAAAATATTTTTGAAAACTGGAGTAATTTATTAAAAACTGTCTTCATATTATATTATTTAGTATCGCTCAAATTCGTCAATCGTATTGAAGGAAATAAAATCTAAATCGTTCTAAAAGTTTTCGAATTCATAATATATTTTGCACATTTTATTTAAATCAAATTAAATCACCCTTTTCCATGATATTTTATAAAATATATGCCAATCAGCGAGTTGAGAAGTAAAAAAAGATAGAATTCAACACGATATAAGAATTTCGAGTTTTTATAGTTCACATTAGTTAAGTGAAAGTTGAGAAATATTTTCAAATGCCAATCATCATCTTCATAATAAATTTCAACATGTGATAGTTTGAGATTGCTCAAAAAATTTTGCACAAATGTTTGTATGTTCACAAAAAAGAAGAGACAGCAAAAATTGTTATAATTTCATATTTAATAACATTATCATAATAATTTTTAACTTCTGAACACTTTGAACTAGTGGAACACAATGTCAGTTCAAAAAGTTATTAGCATGACAAGTGACATAATTTTAATTCATATATCATGTCAAGCTTATTTGTACATAAATTATAAAAAAACACATTTTGCAAGTACAAACAACTAAATTTAGAACTATTTCTTCCAGGTAAGTAAAAAATAAGGCCACTCATGAGCTTGCATCTAATTGTTATTGAGCCCTTATGTGTAAATATTTTTAAAAATGCAAGGATTATTAAGTTATACAACTTTATTTGGCACATTAGCAGATTTTCAAATAGTTAAGTGATATGTTACCAAATCTGAGCAAAGAAGACATTATTTATTGGAACTAAAAAGG
This sequence comes from Argiope trifasciata, assembly GCA_026543055.1. Lineage (NCBI taxonomy): Eukaryota > Metazoa > Arthropoda > Arachnida > Araneae > Araneidae > Argiope > Argiope trifasciata. The sequence goes on along the minus strand of JAPMOQ010030449.1, from coordinate 42,744 downwards.
AAAAGTGTTAAATAACAGATATTAACACTTTTAAAAGAATTATTTAATGCATACATAACAAACAGAAATACTGATGGTAATTAAGACCATGACCATGTTACCAAAGTTATAGCAGAATACTTTTGAAATATTACAATTATATTGGAAAATAAACTCTTAGTTTCCACTGTTGTATTTTTCAAATTATGTAGTATATCAGATTATTGATATAAAGAACTGCACAAATTCATTAGATTTGAATCACTGGTCTGAAACAGTGTAGCATGATAAAATTTTAAATACAAATCCTCTGTCTTATTTTTTTAAAAAAAATTACAATATCACAGAGATAATACGCATATACACAAAGAATACTTAATATTGCCACACTGCACGTCGGTACAAAAACCATAGTTAAAACTTCTGTGGTAATACTATTGCTAAACTGATTTACAAATAAAAAAAATATGAATTAAAAAATGTTTAAAATAAAATTGGTCTCATTTTAAAATATTTTTTAGAGCAATAATATGTTTCAAAGTTATAGTGGAAAACTATTAAAAATTTTATTAAATTTTTGATTTAAAAAACCTTTTTAGTGAACATCTACAATCCATTAAGTAATTAGACGCATAATTGGGAAGCCCTAAATTAATGATCTACAATGTAGAAGGGTTTGAAAATTTTTTACACTTTGTAAAAGCCTGAGCAAGTTATGAATTTACAGATAGTATGTTATCACATTAACATCCAATGTATAATTCAGGGATATAGAATGATTGATTTTCAAAACAGACATACAATAGATACAATTTACAAAGTATAACACTCTATAAAAACTATATTGAAATTCTTCATATGGTTTGCATGTTTCTTGTAGAAAAAAAAATACTTGCATCAAGTAATAAAGGAGATGGTCGAAACCATGGAAATTAGGTATGGCATTGATGGCAGTTGTTTTTTAAATTATATTCTCACACCAAAAATTTTATATCTATTTTTTTTGAATCAGAGATAAAAAAAATCATTAAGAATATGTAACAATTATGAATTAAGAAGTTTTTGAGTGTTCTTTAATAATAGTTCCAATAATTATGTTACAATGTTGAAAGTCATTATTATTATAATCCAATTCTGAAGACTAGTGGACAAGGAAATGGTATAGTAATCTTGAAGCATGATCTAATCTGCCCTTTCAATCTTTTTAAAAATCTTTTACAAAATTAAAAACTAACATAATGTGATCATATTTGAATTTCCATGAAATAGACTTGTACAAATGATAAATCTTCAGACAAAAGACAGATAGTCAATTAAAAGGACGAGACTTTATCAATAATTTAGGTACAGCAGACTCTACCAATTCTGCAGGGGTTAAATACTGGAATTATATATAAACTGGAGTTTTTGAAAAATTAATTTATTTGGCACTTTGTTTGCCTTCCACACTTTCTGCTATTACACTAATTTAAAAAATACCATGTCCTATACACACAGAAAATATGCATAGTTATGTATTGGAAATTCCTGAATTACTTTTTAAAAAATATCATCTTTGAAGAATCTTGAGTTATACCAAATAAGAGCCAACTTTAAAAAGATAAATACTATTTTTCCTTTTCTCAACAAAATATAACAATATCTATGATATATAAGAAATTATCATTAAATAATCATAATACAAAAGTGGATTTTTAGAAGACCACTTCTTGCAAATTTTATTTATTTTTTAAAAATCAATATATTTTTTTTCTTTAAATGCTCAAAAGAACAAGTTCTAAATAATTAAAAAACAAATAATTCACAGCTGCATAGAAATAGCAAGGTTTTAGAATTTTTGCTATTTTAAGACAAATTCAAATATCCCTTTAAATACACAGGATCCCAAAAATGTATAGATATATTTAAGTATAAAAATTTCATAACTCAAATTGATAAATACAAATTAAGGCTAATTACTGGAAGTGGTCACAATATTAACCATTTTTGACTAAGCACTTATGATAATGGTTAGGATTACATGTATCTCCTAGACATTTAAACTGATTTTTATTCCCAATCTTTTTTACCAATGGATTGCTTTCAAATGTAAATGATATAGGTGCATGAAATGAATTAAAATTTTAGATATGGCATAAAATACTATATAAAAGTCTACAAACTGTATGATGCAATGTGTTTTGTCAATTGCAGCAAATACTGAAATACAATTAGTTTATTTTAAATTCTAGAAATGCATCATATGAAAATAATTTAGCAAATTTTGGTTGAATTCAGCATTCTTTAATATTATATTTATATATATGATTTCTCTTACTACTTCATCAAAATAATATACCTTTAACTAATTAGTAACTGAAATGAGTTGATAATCTAATATTAAAAATAATCAATACATTATATTAATTTGAGTTTTGAAACTTACTAATTTTATTTATTGTTTTTGTTACCAGTAGTCAAAGAGTGTTCATATTTTTTAGATTCATATCCCGAAAATCAAGAAATATAACTACTATACATGCATGAAATGTCATGTAATTAAGTGCTAGGCTAAGCAAAAGCATAGTTGGTGCCAAGTGTTAAGTTTCAGGCAAAGCCAAATCAACTTATTATAGCATGATTAAAATAAATAAATTGTAGTAATAAATAACAAATATTTTTTTAAAAAGTATTTCACCAATACAAATAGGGTCAACTATATGGTTAGATAAAGTTAAGATTTGAATCAAAAACACATCTAACTGAATTCCTAAATACAAAGTAAAAGTGCCTTTTTCAAGTTATTTTTTTATGAATTTCAAAATTTAAAAAGTGCAATATATTAAATTTAAATATATCCATATGATGAAAGGAGTAGTGTATAAATATTTTCAGTTAATTAAAATTTATAGAAAAAGCTGCCAGAATTAAAAAAAAAAAAATCAAATCTGCTATTCTAACATGAAACGTAAGAGCTGCCAAATTTTCTTTTGAATTCACACATTTTGATTTTTTTGTCCGTCTTTAATAACAATATGCAATAATTATAGTAGTATTATAGTACTATTATAATTATAGTAGTACTATAATACTACAACAATTATAAGCAGCATTTTTAGCAAAATACTAATTTTTGCTAAAATAGCAAGGTATATATATATATATATATATATATATATATATATATGCATGCATGCTAGTAAAAGGCCTAATAGAAAATATAAATTATTCTGTTTTATATTTATAAGAAACTAATTAATAATTAAATTAAATGCACATTACTTAAAAAATATATGGGCAGAGGTTGTGAGCTTGACCAAATAAAAATCATTCAGAAACAGATTTATAAATTAGTTGGAATAAAAAAAAATTAAAGGCATTATTTTATGATCTAAAAAAATTTACAAGACCTTTTAAAAGCGATAAGTATAATTGTAAGATGAAAACTTGGATTAGGAACATCTCATATTAACTAATTTCATTCCACTTTACTAAATATTTTTAGTTTCAACAATACATAAAAATTGATATTATAACATAACATATAAAATGCAAATATAAAAATAGAAAAAAATATACTATTTAAAGGAAACATAGATAGTACAAAAATCATTTCAAGAAATGCAAATAATAATAATATGCAATGAATATTTTACCAAGATAAAAATTTGATAAATGATATATTACAATATGCAAAAAAATGCCTAAATAATGAAGTTCCAATGATTAAAAATATTAGACTAAGCAACTTATATTCTCAAATAAAATGCAAGTAATTAAAAACTGATATAGTTTTTCCTTCATAAAAAGTTATTTTAAATTATAAGCACCTTTTTTTCTAAATAAATGATTATCTCATAATATTCACATTTACAATGAGCCACATTGGAATGGAAGAAGTTTGGAAGAAGAACCATTGGAATGCCAGAGTTTATAGAACAAGCTTCTTAAAAATAGAATATTTTGAATATTTCTTTTTCCATTCCCTTTCAATAAATATTTCTCAAATTTATATTACATAAAAGAAAACTTAAATATAATCAATATGGAAATGGAATACTTTTAAGACCTGCATAAAATATGCAACATTAATTACAGATGGTCCAGAATACTATTTTTATGGATTTCAGATACACTACTGAAAATTAAACACCAGAAAGCATATAATAATAATAATTAAAAAGACTGCATTAACAAACTTGTTAAAATGGATTATTAACTTTGGTAAAATAAGGCATTGGAATTTTTCTTGTTTTTTTAACAAAAATTCCAATTCAGCCTTTAACAAAATTTGGACTTCTAATAATAAACAGAATTTGATGAAAAATTTACTTGATGTAAATAATAAGGAAAACTTATATAAACATTATATAATCAAAAATAACAAATTGAGTATACAAACAACTCATACAACATGTAACCACATAATGCTGATTTTCTAGAGAATTTTTCACTTGAAATAAAAGTATCCAAGTAGATTTTAAACAAATTTTATAGAAATACATAAATGTATCTTTTGAATGCACACTCTTCAGATAAGTGGAAATTTACAATTTAGAAAAATATGAAATTTTTTACTTTTTTTTACAAGACTGTTTTTTTTTTTTTTTTTTTTTTTTTTTTGCAGAGGCTATGTACACAGTTTTAATTTTCAACAAATTTCACATATCAATATTTTAGAAAATTAACAAATACATATATAAACAGCAAAACATTAAATAATGCATTTCAAAAATCTGTATAGATTTAATATGAGAAATGCATTAAAAAAGTTCATATCTTAGAAATTTTTGAATTTGCTAAAACATCTTTATAATTTACATACATATCTAATTTATTCAATATAAATATGTAACCATAATAAAGTTTGATTATTAATATATTTTCATTTTATTAATTTGTGAATATTTCCTTCTTAAGCTCTGAATTGATGTAAAAATTAACTAAATAAGAACACAATAGAAAAAGCAAGTAAAAATGAAAACAAATAAGAGGAAAGTTAAGTAACTACATATGAAAAATTAACTTTCAAAGCAAGTCCTTAAAAAATTATTAGTTTGATGAGCATGTTCATTAGAATCATTATTTTAATGAAATTTTTTAAATAAATGAATAACAGCAATAAAGCAAGTAAAATAAAACAGTAAAACAATTCATACAAAAAATTATTAATGAGCCTCCTTTCTTCGACTACTTCATGAAGTGATTATAATATATTCAAGTGCTTCAATACGATTTTGTATCAATCTTTTGTATACTATATAAAAAAGTCAATTTTTAAGAAATCAATTCAAATTTCATATAAAAAAATGAAAAATTGCATTTTCCTTTGAAAAAGATTTTGCATATTACAAAACAAATATCCTGAGATAAAATGTATTAATTAGATAATACATACAATTAATATAAATTCAAAATGTATTTAATTAGATAGGATATGTTTAAGTAAGAAATGGAAGGTTATGCATTCATACAAAACTGACTCAAGTAATAGTTTCTTAAATTTTTCTAATTCAAAGTCTCCCTTTTGACTAAATTTATGATTCAATTTATGGTAAAAAATAACCTCATGTTTATAAAAGCATAGAAAACCAATAATAAAGCAGTGTTTTAATTATTGAATAGATATTTATAAAAAATGAAAACATTTTCTATAATTTATTAAACGGCTTATTCAAAACACTTTTTTGCAATTGTTTTAAATAGCTTCATTTAAAAATTAGGCATAAAAGTTAATTTACAAAATTGCCAAAATATCTTAACACAAAAATATTTGGAGTTGAGACCCATAGTTTAGAAGCATAGATTTAGAATATAAAATATAGAAACAGTAACAGAAAACTATCATATTTACAATATACAGAAAACAAAAAGGAAGCTCTATAAAAGTAAAGAAAAATACTGCATACTAATAAATAGTTAATAAAATTTAACAAGTATAAACCCACCCGCTTAAAGAATCCATAGTTAAGCATAGAATTCAGATATTAAAATACATATTCAATTAATATTATGTAAAAATTTACTTTTCACCAATTTTTTCATAAAAAATGCTTCATAAAAGTTTTATTATTTGAATCTATCACATATAAATCTTAGCTGCTTCTTTGGATCAATATAATTTCTTTGGATAAAAACCAGATATATATCAAACTCTCATAGCAAATACCATATACAAAACTGGAGCAAAACAGCTTTTTTCACCATATTTACATCAATTGATGAAAATTCAATTAATTTTTTTTTTATAATTTTGTCTCTAAACTACATCACACAGAAAACAAACAAACAGCAATTAACATATTCATTAGGAGAAAAAAACAACAGCAAAAGTTCACATCATTATAGAAATAAATTGAAGCATTATTCATACCATAAGAATTAAGATAACAGAGTAAGATACCTAAGCCTATTTTTGGAGAACCTTTTTTTTAAAAAAAATAGGCAAACTTACTTGACAGCAATTTATATTTCAAAGTGTAGTTTTGTAATTTATATTTTCAAAAATTAAAGAGGTATTAATAACTAAAGTCGATAAAAAAGTTTCATATAATTCATACAAACTTATTTAAATAACAATTTATGTTATTCATTAAACAAATTTAAATATGAAACATGCCTTTTATATAGGTAGAATTATGACAAAATGCACTTTAAATAAAATGAATGAAAATGCAATAAACTAAATTCCAATAACTTGTTTTTTAGTAACATTCAATTTTATGACTGTAATTTATGTTTTATTTCATATTCTTACAGAATCACTCCATAAAAATATCTCATAACCCTATATTAAAAAGAAATTATAATAAGCATCATTCTACTTAAATTAATACAATAAAGAAATTTAATTCTCAAATCAATAAAATTACGATTTTTAAAAAAGTTCTTTAAAATTTGGGATATAAAAATGCATAGTATTGAGAAAAAAAATTACTTATAAAAAGATTATATAATCATAAATTTTAAACATAATATATTGATAATGAAAAACTTTGTAAATATATAACGATAAACTAAAATAATAAGATATTAAAATGCTACAAAAATAGCAAAATAAAGCTATATTTATTACGAAAGAAATTTAAAATACTTAATAGAATTTCAAACTAAAAGAACAATATTCATCATATCTGTACAATAACAATGGGAGAGACAAATACAAATATTGCTTCCTCATCAAACTGAAACCTCTCCATAAATAGGCTTATCACAGGAAGAAATATATAATCTCCTTTATATTATGATGAGTAATTTATTTTAAACTAGCTTTCTTCAAGACTTGTTATTTGCAGTAAGCCACATTAGACCTTCATAGAGACCATCACCGGTTGTAGCACATGAAGGCTGAACATACCATACACGATCTTGTATTCTAGTAAGACCTAATTTCTCCTGTACTTCATGAGGTTTCATAGCTATGAAATAAAAAATAATTATAACCAATGCATATCATAGAAAGAAAGAACAGGATAAAATGATTTTTGGTACTTTTCCATTATACTAGCGCAGGCAAAAAATCACCAATAATGATGCTACCAATGCCGAACGGAATATCACCAGCAGTAACCTTTTGCCGCTATATTTTTAAAGTAAGTCGTGGCAATTTTTTGCCTGCGCCAAAATGGTGACAGTGTGCTGTCACCAAAAAGTCTGCTTGGCGAGATTTATGCCGGCATAATGGAAAAGTACCTGATTTTTTAATTATATAATTAAACTAATATATAAATAAAAAAACAGGATTAGTCAATAATATAATAATTGTGCATAATATTATAATATGCATTACAAGAATGTAATAATTTTAAATGCTATTGTTTATATCTCATATAACAATGGATATGTAAACATTTAATATTTTGGAAGCAAAAGGCAGATTTAAAGACACTAAAAAAGACTTTTTATTTTTAAGTTCACTTTAATCCATCTCAAGAAGGAATATTTACAAAAAGGCATGGACAAAAAGCATGCACGCCACACAGCATGGCAAAACAGAAATAGGGTAAAGAGGAAGAAATAAATTAACTGTCTCTTATATAACATGAGGTAATGATAGGGAAAAAAAATTACGGTGCCAATAGACTATTAAGATTCCAATAGGGATTTTGACATATGCCAATTCTGATAAAGGAAATACAAGTTTTTTTTTTAAAAAAAAGAATTTGTTTATAAGGCCTTTTTTCTACACCTTCACGCAGAGCATGAGAAAATGCAAGTGCAAGCAATTTCACAAAACTTCTCTTGAATTAATTAAGTAGAAAAAATGGAATGGGATCAGGAAATAAGAGAATATTTTTAGAATGAAGTTATTAAGGACTAAATTAAAACTTTGGAGATTAATTAAAAGTGAAATTAGAGTTCAAAATATCATCACACATACAATATTTTTAGAATCTGGTTTCAATCCTAATTCATTTCCTAAGCAGGATTAAAAATGTGCAAGGATTAATTTCAATCCTAATTATTTTCCTAATTAATTTCCATCTTAATCAAACTAATATTCATACAAAACTGGTCTTTTATTTTCTGATCCAATTTCAACTTGTTTAAAATTTAATTAATGTGAAACAAGCTCTGCAAAACTGTTTAAATCAGCTTTTTTACATACTATAAGTGGAAGGATAAAAATCTGTCATGCTAAGCAAATTCTTTTAAAATATATCTATACTTCCTTTTCTTAAGTCTATATGTGTCGAAGAAATTCCAATCAGAAACTTATAGAATAAAATCACTGGAGAAAATATTTCATTATCTTTTGTGTTCGTTCACTGACATGTTACTTCTTTCTTGCACATAAATTACGCCCCTGGATATGAACTAAAGCAAATATTTTAAAAATTTCAAAGTGTCTTCTTTTTTTGGCCATGAAACTGTTATAAAAATATGTTTTCACGGATACAGTTACATATTTTTTATGTCTATATATTAAATTTTTTAAAATTAAACAGCTATTTCACTAACACCTTAAAGGACATGCCCTAGCCTCCTCTGTTGTGATAAACACTAATTTGTAGGGGGAATTTTACTTGAAAAAAAATGTGATGCATCCCTAATGACAAGTTTTTTTTATTCCTCTTCCCAAACATTATGAGATTTATTGTTCACACAAGTTAGCTGAGTCCTGTGTGCTGTTATACATAAAAATTCTAGTACTAAGATTGCTAATATCTTTGTAGACAGAAAATACCTTGCTTATGATCACTTTACAGCAGCAAACCACGAGATTTAAAAATTGGTCAAAAAAATATATCCAGAACTTTTGGATTATACGATGCATTTAAACAAAGAACATTACTAAACCTATAGCAGCACAATTTGAGTTGCTGATGCATTTCATGAAATAGACTGATAAAAATTGCATGCATTCCACTAATATAAATAAATGTATGCAAAAGAATAGGCAATTTTGGGACACTCTTTATAGAAGCAATATCAGAATATACTTACCATTTGGTAAATCTTGCTTATTAGCAAAAATAAGAACCACTGCATCTCTCATTTCTCTATCATTGATTATTTTATGCAATTCTAACTTCGATTCTTCCATTCTTTCCCTATCTGCACAATCTACGACAAAAATTAATCCTTGTGTACCTGCATAATAATGTCTCCAAAGAGGTCGTATTTTATCTTGTCCACCAACATCCTAGAAAACAGCCATAATCCATTAGATCTCTTTCTTTTTAAAAGCTTGCATTATTAATAAAAAGGTCCTTATATTTATATATCAAAAATAATTCATTACCATGGTAAATGAAGGCAGTAGTTTGAAAATAACAATTTAAAAAGTTATACAAAATATATTATTTATAAATAAGCTAAAAATGATTAAAAAATAGTCAATTAATTTTGAAATAAATTTGTCTGATGCTTGACGATTAAAATTTTGTCCAACTTTGATGCAGATAAATGTATCATAAAACTAAGAAAATATAATTCTATCAATTTTGAAAAAATAGAACAGAAATAAGATATTTTTTAATGTACTGGGTTAAAAATTTACAAGCTCAATTTTGATAAAAGAAGAAAAATCATGTAAAAAAAATTAGCAAGGTTGAAAAGAAAAGATAAAAACTAAATGCAGATGATTCAATCTTGTAGAATTTTTTGTAGAATATTTTTAAATGGAGAGAAAAAATATATTTATGTGTAAAACAATAGAAACTAGAGATTTTTCCCTAACTTTACATATTTTCATCACTTCGTTCAAATATTGCTAAACTCGATACATTAATAACAACTTTGATAATTCCACTAAAACAATAATTTAAATTTTACATTAACATTTTATATTGTAAGAAAAATAATTTAACATTAGGTTAATTAATTTAACCTAATTTTAATATCAAACAAAAAAATATTTTTGCCTTATTCTATTTATATCAAAGCCTTCACATAAAATGAATTATAAAACCATTACCAAAACATAAAACATGTCCTTTCATTTTAGAAATATATTAATATATTTTAACACTGACTCAAAAGTTTGATGCTTTATAATTACTCAGGCATTAAACACATTAAAAAATAAATTACTAGGCAAAAAATAAATAACTACACAGCTTTTAAAAAAAGAATGACTTGAAATACTATGAAAATAGTTTCATGAATGCAAATGAATTAAAGAATATTTTAACGAATATATTAAATTTAATAAAGAATATTTTAAAGAATATATTAAATTTCATGAATTAAAGAATATTTTAAAATATTTTTTCTTCTATAAAATAATATTTTTTTCTTTAATCAAAGAATGAGAGGTTATTCAACTTACCCAAACATTAAATCTAACATTTTTATATGTAACTGTTTCAACATTAAACCCAACTGTTGGAATAGTGGTAACAGACTGTCCAAGTTTCAGTTTATATAAAACAGCTTTCATAAATTAAGGAATTTTTTCTATTACATTTAAATCCTTTCTTAAAATTAATCAGCAAGAAAATAAGGTCTAGAGTAAAGTGTAATGGCTTAAAATAAATATAAATAAAATATTGAATAATCATAGAGGAAATGTTAAAATATTTTATTGTTAATAATATTCAATAAAATGGAACAATCACTAAAATTCCTTATTAGCCTATAACCAAAGTGAAGTAAAACATCAAGAATCTATTAAATATCCTCCATGAATGCCATAAAAACCACTGGAACAAAGATAACATTTATTCTTATCGCACATTTTTGATAATGAATTTACTATATATATTAGACTATGTGGAAATCATGACTTAAATTACTTCAGGAACTATTACTTTTTTAGAATAAAGATAAAAGGAGAGATAAAATGAATTATATAAAAGAACTGATAACAAAAATACAAATGAAATTCTATGTAAAAATTATTAAAAGTTCTCTTCATTGGTCAAGAGACGAAAAGAGATGGATGAAAAATAAAAGTAAAATAAAAGTAGAACTTGAATACATCTATCAATGTTTTCAAGAGCAACATTCAGATAACCACATACATAACTATTTTCTGCATTATGTAGTTATCATAGTTGATACTACAAAACTGATATTTTTAAAAAGCATAATTTAACTAAGAAAAATATATACATTCTTTAACTTAATAAACTAACATATTTTTAGTACTATATCATAGATTTTTTTAAATACAAACTTTAAGAGGGCAAAAAAAAGTTAATTTCATTGTAAAAAGTATTTAACATTATTATTAATTGAAACAAATGGTTTCAAATATTTCCTTATGTATTATTATAATAAATTGACAATTTATAAATACTAAAAAGTACACTAAAAATAAATAAAATGTTTCTAATATAAAGGATACTTGTTTTTCCTGCTGCATCTAGACCAAGCATTAATATTCTCATTTCTTTGTTACCAAATATTTTTGATAGTATCTTGCCCATGATCTGAAACATGACAAAGAAGAAAAAATAAAAATAAACATCTTTCAACTAATTTTATAATTATGAAATAGTAAAATTTAGCTTTTGTAAAATTACCACAAAAAGAATTGTCATTCAAATCTGGAAAAAATATTTCCTGTATTTCCTTTGTGCATACAAGTATCAAGCATTATTTGTTCACATATTACCCGACGGTGTTTCAATAAATGTAAATTTAAATAAAATACAGCTTTTAAAATAGTAAAAACAAATCAGACCTCTTTTCCACCATTTTGAGAGATAATTCATAATAATAATTTGACAAAGACTGAAATCTCTATAATGGATTAATTTGTCGATTAGTTTCAGCACTTTAAAATTTAACTAACTAATCCAAATGCTCTACCATTATCAAGCAATCAAAATTTTAAATAATACTTTAATTTAATTTTGATTTGTCTAGTGTTAAAAACTGTTTATATAAAGATCAAATTAAAATTAAATTTTAAAAATTCTGGTTTTAGAAAATGCAGAAAAGATAAAAAGGTCTCAAATACTCTGAAATTATTTAATGGACTTCAATCAAATGGCTTTATTTGATTTTGTATGCGTCACATATTGGCTGTTCTCAAATAACTGGAAAGTATTCAATTTCCTTACCTTTTTTACTATTAACCTGGCTCAACTGGCCATGCAAATTCTATATTGCCTTGTCAGGATATCAAGGGAAAACATCTTTGGAAATAACTTTTTTTATATACTGCATCCTTCATTTGAAATAGAAACAAACTTGTCAATAAAAAATTTACACAGCCAGTCTGGCCAAGTCAATAGTGAAAGAGGTAAGGTATTTGCATTTTAATGAAATTATTAGTTTTATAAAATGTAAAAGTATCAATCTCATTTGATTGAAATCATAGCAAATAGCTACTAATATAGGAAAAAAAAAAATTTCCAATGATTATATTTATATCATATTCTCTTTTATTATTGAATTGTTTTAAAATGAAATAATATAGCATAAAATGAATTTTTTTTGTACAATATTGTTTCCAAAAATTTCATATCAATATTAGCTTTAAAAAAAAATTCAAATACAATTCTGTCTACAATGGAATTCAAGATATTATTATTTGCAATGAAGCATGGATAAATTTTATTATTATTTGGATCACATGAAGAATTTTAATAACAGTAAGGAAACAGAATCTACCTCTTACTTCAAAATTATTAGACAGACTAATTAGTTCAATGAGGGTAAATCATAATTATTTAATAATAGAACATCTGAAGCATTCATAAAGAAAAGATTAAACAGAGAAAAAAATGTTTTGAACTAAATAAATTTTTAAAAAGCATGTTAACTAAAATCATACAATAGGCAACTTTTATAATGCAGATAGTTATAAAATAGAAAATAGAGATAATAATATGGAAAAAAATATACATCAATTGTTAAATAATAAATAAAAAAAATGAATTGTACTCTCCAATTTGAAAAAATAAAAATTTCCTTTTTTTTTCAAGTTTAGTTATATATATTTAAGATTTACTAACTCAAAATAATAAGAGTGAATATTCTTGTATTAAAACTGTTGGTATATATTGATGATAAAGTGGCTATTAGCGTATTATCATTTCCAATAAACACCAAATGTTATAAACTTTGCTCTCTTATAATTTTAAGGGTCAATCTTATTTTAGCCCACCTTTGGCGAATAATAAGAATTTTTTGGTGAAAGGTAAGAATTCTTTTTTCTTAACCTTTTAATTCAAATACTTTCGATTTGGCAAGATTTTGAAAAATTGGCGAGATTTTGAAAAAGTCGCCAGAGGTGGGCTAAAATAGGATTTTACCAATTTTAATAAGTTTCTGATATATTTCTATCATGTTCAGGAAAATTTATTTGCTTTCAAGAATTTTCAATTATTAAAAATAAAATATGCAATAAAAACATTAAGGAAAAAACAAATGATTTCAATTTTCAGTAAAATTTTTTTAGGGTTTTACTTTTATTATTGATTACAAATAAGTTACTTTTTCTCATTTGATTATGCTTCTGGTATTTAAATAAGTTCATAATTTTGGAAATTTTATAAGCATTTTTTCCTTAGACATTTAAAGAATATATAATTTCTAACTATGAAGATTGCTTTATTATTATATTAATAGCAACTTCAATAATACAAATCTGTACTTGCCTTTATTCTTAATAGGAATTAATAAGCTGAAAGACATGCATGCAAACCACAAATGAAAAAAAAAAAAAAAAAGTCTATTAGGCAGAGTTAACATATAAATGGAGAAGTCAAGTGTTGCTGTACGATGTTTTGAAAATATTACAATTTTTCAAAATATATTATTGCCTCTATTTCATGCTATATAAAACCACATCATCAGGAAATATTACAATTACTAAATAACTTTACAAATAAAATTTAAAATACAAACTCTTTTCTAATTACAATTTAATGCACTTAAATACTTGACATTTTTTGAGTTAAAAGAATTTTTTTTTTCCAGTAAAATATCATGGTATTTTAATCAAAAATGCAAAAATATTCCTTTTCCGATGAAAAAAAAATAAGAATATACTTTTGATCCTTTATAGCTATCAATGAATAAAACAACGAGAATGTAAATTATTTTGTTTATGTGAACGGCCCAATTAATGCCGAGCAATAAATAATATCCAAATAAAAACAGTAAAGCTAAAAAAAAAGTAAATTATAAACCTCTACGTTGATGCGCTGTTATACCACTTAATCCTTACTGAAATGCACAACTAAAAACCATTCTCAAATAAAATTATCCTAATTTGAAACGGAAGAGAAGACAAACAATTTTAAAAAACAATATACCACTTCAAAACGAAACATAAGTATTGTTGCCAATAAATCAATCCTAAATTCTCAATCATATGGAAGATGTTAAGAAACTTCTAAAGTTTATTATTAAATCTAAAAATGATTAAGAAATTTAATTCAAATATTTAAATGTACGAATTTTTCTGATGAATAACTAAAAAGTTATATATAGACGATAAATTAATCCAGAACTTTGATTTATTGTTCAAAATTTGGCAACTCGAAACTAAACTGTGCAAAACATTGCCCTTGAGGCAGTTGGTTTCATAGTTTATCAATTTTATTATGAACTAATAGTTGTTTGAAAGCCGAAAAAGTTTACAATGGTTATTCATACCAAAAAATTTAAAGACTATGTCCATTATTATGATTTTTTCGCCACACCTGATGGCCAAGAATGCTTACCAAAAACTTATTACTACACGAAGTATGGGGCTATTGGAGGTAAATAAACCGATTACAGTCAGAGACAGAACATTTATTTATTGGTTGATGTTTACAAATGATTATTTTTAAATATTCTGTTAATTTGAATTTTTATGTACTCAGTTTATTTCAGATATGTTCATCGCTTTTCTCATTATTGTTAATGGGAAGGATTTTCTAACATTAATAAAAAGCAATCTCTTCTAATTTTATTTGAATATGGTGTGATGTTTCATGTTTCAAATGCTCTAAATAATGTTCATTTATTTGAGGACATAATTTCAAAATGATAATGTTAACTAATGTTAATGATAATTCTACAATAAGGATTGATTGACAGAAAATATTCTTTTATAAGTAATATTAATGGATAAGAACTTTTATTTTGATTGAAATTATTTTAAGGAATTTTTTGATAAAAAATATCTAATGCATTGTAATTTATTAAATAGTCAGGCCATTAGTTGTTCAAAATGCTACAATTATCCAGATTTTCAAATCTTTTAAAAATGTAAAAGATTGAGGCTTTGCAAAATTTGAAATTTGGATTTTCTTTCTACTTTTTTCAAATAATTATATGTTTTTGATAATATCACAAAACTGAATTTCAAATGATAATAAATGTAAATGTATGTTTCTGTGAGTTTTTACTCTTTTAGACAAACCACATGTCCTCAAATTATAGAGGAACATATAAAAAAAAATGCTTTTTAAAATTATAATTAGTAACTTAATTTTGAAAAGTCAATTTTTTTTTCTTTTAGAGGATAATTTCACAGAAAATGTTATGATTCAAAGACCATTTCCTTTAAATGATAAAAAAATCCTTTTAGTGTTAACTATTTAACTGTATAATATTTTGTAAAATTTTTTGACATTATTTGTTGAAGAATTTTTCAATATTTCTATGAAAAGAAAAATAACCATTTTATTTCTTTAAATAATAAAAAAAAACCTAATTTTTCTCTGTTGTTAAGAGATTAAGAATTAAAGAGGTTGATTATTATTTTTATATCCTAGATGATATTGTAGTTTTTTTAAATAATATTATTATTATTAGTATTGTAGAATTTAAACAGAGACCTTTAGATAAATTTCTATTTTATCTATAGACTATGCTTACTCTGTTTTAATTTATATGAATATGTTTGTCAAATTGATATTCCGTTGAATGAATTAAGTTTCAGAATGTGAAAATTCTATATTTATTTTTATATTAATAGGTAATAGTATGTGTTGTTAAACAGATGCATTAGGAAAATGAATATTTAAGTTATAACGTTCTTGAAATATTTTTTTCTTATTATTTGCATTAATATTTTAACATTTGAAATTCAAAAGTATTTTGCAATGAACCATAGATAATTCAGAAGAGATAGATTGCAGTGAAGCACTTAATAATGCCATCGATCTGCGAGTCTCTAATGTCAATGATTATATTTGCTGGTACTTCAGAACAGACCATTAAACAGAAATTTCAAGAATATAAATACTGATGAATTGGATTATCCACCTTTAAATGTTGCTGTTTTTTTCTTTTTATTTAGTTTCATATATCAAAAGAAATCCCTGCCCTTTAAGCTTATTTTTCTTTTCTATTAGCATGAACTTTTTTTTTATTTTTTTGCAGTTGTAGATGAAACTTCTGGGAAATATTAACTAAATTATGAAGTATATTTAATGCCAATATACGTTTATAATATTTATATATATTTTTAGAATATTATATTACTTAAAATTCCAAACATTTCATCTTATATGCCAAAACATCTCAAATTCGAGAAATCATAAGTGGGTAATTTGATGAATGGACAATCATAATGAACAGGATAGTCATAAGGTTCTGAAACAGAATACCTAGAATTTTCTTTCAAAATATGGATTTTCAAATATGTTGCTGTTGAAACTTTGAATCATATGGATTTAATTTGTATACCTATCAAAATTCAGTAATATGTTGCTAACACTGAAAAAGCAATTTCTTGAATGCATTCATTATTATATAGGTATAGGTTCTTTTTATTTACTTTTAAATTAATTTATAATTATAATTAAATTATAGTTGCTTGATGTACTAGATTTCATTTTTATGTTGTATGCTTTTAAAGCTTATTTTTTTTCATTCAGGGGCTGTATTTTCAATATATGAAATGGCTCTAGTTTCTAGACCGACAACATTTTACAGTACAGTTGCCAGATTTGGACATTTTACATTTCCATTTGGTAAGAATTTTCAATATGAATTGCATGCATATTACTTGTATTATAATTATAATTCAAAATATTTAGACCTTTTGTTGTTAAGAACATATAAACTTGATTTTTTAATTAAGTTTGTCTATTAAATTTTATCATTGATTTTATATTGAAGATGAATTAAAATTTGGTTTACATTTATTTTCTTGAGAGAAAATGTACTATTTTAATAACTTTTAAACTCTGTACATATTAGCACATATTTAATCTTTTGTGGAAAACTAATATATTATACTTGAATTTTTAAATTACTTTTTGAATAAAATTTGCTTTTAAATGTGTCAGGTAGAATGCTGAATATATTTTCCTCCCAGAAGTCATTTGTTAGTGAAGACTTTTATATTTGTGCCTATTATATATTCTATTTTATTCTGCTATATATTATTATATAGTTTATTATATAATCTTGTTTATACTTGCATTTATTAGTTTTGGTTATAAAATGCATCACACATTTTTTTGTTATTGTAAATATTGATTAAACTTGTACTTTTCTGTTGATTGATAGTAGTCTTCACCAAGTTAAGGTATTGGTACTGTTTGTTACCAGGTATTATGAACTACAGTAAAATAAATGGTAACAATATATTGTAAATGACATCAGATTTTAGCATGCGACTGCTAAAAAAACATTTATTATTGCATTTATGATTTCTATAATTTACATGTTTAATGTTTAACTGTTAGATTTTTCATTTTAGTTATTGATTTATAATCAGTAAATTTTTTTTTTTCAGATTTGGTACAAAGTATTTTTGTGTGTGTGTGTGAAAAATCAAAATTTAAATTGAATTTAATTAAGCTGCGAGAAGATTAAAATATTGTATTGCCATCTGGGATTCTATGCAAAATCCCTAAATTAACATTAGAAAATGAGTGAAAATTTCATGTTAAAACGTTAAAGGACTTGAATGAAATGAATATAATATTCTGTTTCAGAAATGATATAAAATGTGTTTTTCAGCTGGCATGGGATTTGTGTTTGGTTCCTCTCTTTGTATCCTTGGACAGATGAGGAAAAAGGATGACACTGTCAACCATTTCATTGGAGGTGCACTGGCTGGAGCAGTTTGGGGATTGAAATGTAACTATTTATTCTAAATCTCCATTTATACTAATTATTAAATAATTAAGTATTTTCATAAAGCATGCATTCTACTACTTCTATAAGCAGTAAAATGGGTCTTCCAATAGAGTTAAAGAACTGCTACTCCCTGCAATTATTTCAAAAGTTTATTGTTTATAATGCTATGGATTTTTTGGGGGGGGGGGGATTGGATATTTAATAACCAGGTTATTTAATTTTATATTTAAGAAATATATGCATCTATAATCAAATGTAGTTTCTCTTCTCTTTTCATGATTTTATTTTCCTGTAATAATGCTGTGTAAAAAATATGCATAACTTCATAACAAAAAAAAAAGTTTGAATGGATTGAGTTTTTATATAATCTTGATTACATCCTCTAATGATTATGAAATAACCATCCACAAGTGTTTTTTTTTGTTGTTGTTGCATAATTTAAATTGAAATTCCATGTATTAGAATTAGATTTAGATGTCATTCAGCTATAAAGAAAAAATAATGAGTAATAAAAAAAATTAACAGTTTAAAGTAATTTCAATAAAAAAGTAAGTAATTATAATAAATGGTATACTGCACTTAGAATATAAAATTATACATCCATGACAAAAACAGGATAATTCACATCTGAATCAACAATTTGAAGAAAAGAACACAAGCCAAAATATTGACCCCCCCTCTCTTTCCAAATTTATGATATGTAGTTGTTAATTTTTAGCTGTAAATAAAAGTAACTGAAATTAATTAATGCACTACTTATAAAAATTTGATTAAAGAAAGTTAAAGTTTTTTAATATTTCTGAAAAAAAGTAGTTTTTGGATTTTTTTTTTTGAGCTGATGATTCATATAACATGCATAAATTTTTTTAAAAATGATATATATGTTTTCATTAGATATGATGTTATTTGAGGATATATAGTTGTAAAGATCCACAAATAAACCCAGGCCTTAAAGAATTTTTGATTATTAAATTAATGTATCTTACTAATGAAAATAATTAAAAAAAACCTTAACAATTTAAAAGTTTTCTTCAACTTAATCAAAATGATTTTGAATTATAGATGACATTTTAATATTGTGTTAATCTGAGATTTAAGATACCACAGAAACAATTTGAATTACTCTCAGAAGGAATTCAAGCCTTCAAATTAACCAAAATTTTAAACATAATTCTTATATTGATAGGACTTTTAGGAATTAGTCATTGGTGTACAGTATTGAAGCAGAAAATATTACTCTGGATGAATAAAAAACAAATTGCTCAAATCATATATGAATACATTTTTTTAATAATGGAAAGTACAGTGTGTAATGATTTTGTGGTTAAAATTTTTTTTAACACCAGATTTACTAAATGGGATAAAAATCTAAAGGTGTAATATTTTTATTTTAGATACATAATTTTTTTAGTTAAATCATTTCATCTGTTTTACTATTTAATTATATCCAGGTTATTTATTTATTATTATTATTTTACAGATAACAGAATTCAAACTGGTCATGTAATGGGCTTATTTGTTGGATTTGTAGCTGCCTACTTTAAATATTTCCATGTGCACAATATTCCATTATTTAACATGAGAGGACCTGAAACTGTCAGAAGTGACCCAAGATACGATTTTACCATCAAAGTATATGAAGATCCAGGGCGACCCATTGAAGCTTAAAGCCTAGGAATGATAAATTATTATTTCTTTATATTAGATTTAAAATAAGCATTTTCACTTTGTTATTTTAGTGATGGTAATACTAATAAAAAAATGTAAATATGAAATTTTAATCTTTTTTGAGTTATTATAACTTAAACAAAAATAAAATTGGAATGTGAGCTAATTCATTCATTGATTTATAAAATTGATTAGTTTTTAAAAGAAAAAACTGCTTTAAAAAGAATAAATTTTGGAATATTTGAGAGGATTATATTTATAATTTCAAAGTCTTTTTCTGCTTTGATTAACCATCTGTTTGATTAGATTAAAAGTCTAGTTTATTTAAATTGCTCAGTTTTATATATATTATCATTTGAAAATATGCCATTCTGAGAGTGCATCCCCCCATCCTTTGTGTAATGAAATTTATGTGTAAAATATACATATAGCATTTTCTATGATACTTTGCATTGTGGGGAGTCACATTTTTACCTTTAAAAACATATTCAATACAAATGATGCGATTAAGAAATAAAAAGTTTGGTACTTGTTGAGTAAGCAAATGATTTAAATGGCAAAATATCATGTCAACTTAAAAAATATATATATTTGCTGAACAATAATGAGACATGTTATTGATGATATAATATGACCTGAACATTTAATAAATTTTTCCATGATATGAAAATTGCATCAAAAAAGATTCTTCTTCCATCACAATTATGAGAATGGTACAAATATTTCAAAATTCAGTCAAATGCTATTAAATGGTTCTTAAAATTAAGTTGGGTTTATGTTAGATTCCATGTTAACAATAATATTTCAGAAATTGAGATATTATTGAACTCTTGTTGAAAAACTTGCAAATGTATCTCTACTACTAATAAAGATAAGTGTGTTGATGTTCGACAAGTTTGTTTCATCTACAGCTACCAAATTTGGTACACACATACCATGGAAGTAAAAATGTGGATGAAAGTGATTTTTTTTCTTTCCATTAATTAAAAATTAAGCTAAATATTTGCATTTTCCCTTGAAAACTTCCAAAAAATATTATCACACACACACACGCACGCACACACACACAATAGTCGTGAATTTGGGCAATTTTTAAAAAAAATTTATATACCTGATTTTCAGTAACAGATTACATTATTCTCTGAAATTCATATATTTCATTGCAGATAGATTAATTGGATATTTACATTTTTAAGAGCAATATGGTATTATAAGGAACAGTCAAATGAAAATGAGACATATAATATGATGAGTATATCACAGAAGTTGGTAACATAGGAATGTTCATGAATAAAAGTGTCTTGGGAATCAGGAAGGTACAGAGTAAATGTTTACCGCTTGGTCTCTGCTTTGTCAGTTAGACATGTTTGAAATGAAGTTAGTGAGTTGTGTATGTATCTGACATTACTATGGAGACCAAGGAAGGGGAACAACATGCTGTAGTTTGTGTTTTGTCTGAAGAAAAAGTATTGGAATGAAACTGAGGCCTGAATGTCTGCTGAGAATTATGAATAAACATATCACATGTATGTAAGTTTGATTGAAAATAAATGAATCTATTGGAAAATCCCTTACACATACTTCATACTATCCAGATATCTCTACTTATATTCATAAAATTGCCCACCTTATTTATTGAAGTTTAGTAACAAAGTTTAAGTCCAGGTGCAATATTCTGTAGAAGAGATGCACACCTCGGAATAATCATGACTCCATAGGCAACAGTAAACTTTTTTCCAAGAATGTATTGACCATACTGTCATATAGTAGAATAATTTTATTAATTGTTATGGTGATTACTTTTGAAACAAAAAATAGTTTATTTACTTTATTTCCATCTGTCTTGTTTTCATTTCACTTCCCTGATAGAGGACAGTCTCCAATAGAAAGATACATGAATATGATAAAAAAATTGACTAATGCAATTAAAATAAAAGGTCTTTAATGTAATACAGTTTTGCAGGATCATGGTGTTATAACAACCAATTTATTTTAAATTAATTGTAACCAATAGTTTATTGAACCAGATGGTCGTCGGAGCCGTTAGTCAACGTTATTAGTATATTCTTGCCCTGCTGAAAATATTTTTTAAATGATCATTTAACATTCCATTAGCTGATAATTAATAACAGAATACTGTCTACTGTCAGAATACTGAGCAAAATAATGGTTTTGTTTTGATTTATACAACTCCATTTTGTTGAGGATGGCATATACTGCTTGGCATAAACTACCAGAAATTAAATAAATAATGCTTGCTGATATTTTGAGTGGATTTTAAGTGTGAAACGTCACAGATTTCTGTGAAAACTTCAGTTAATGTATTTCTTAGAATGTTAGAGTAGTTTAATTATTTCAATTTTATATTATACTTTCGGTCAAAAGTATTGTAAGTTTGAGAAATTTGTGCAAAATTAAGACCCCTAAAAGTAATATTTTTTCATTTAAAGTTATATTTTTTTATGTAAATAAGTTAAATTAATCTAAAGGCAAGATATGATTAAATTATTGAACAAAAAATTAATTTCAAAATAAATAAAATACAAATAAAATGTATTGGTTATCAGTATCGGAATCTATTTTGATCCCCTGGAATAAAATGAAATAAAGAAAAAATTTCAAGTTCTTTTGATCAGATAATGATATGATAATGAAATAGTCCAAGTTAACTTAAAAGCCAATCATATTTGTTTGGGTTGCCTCTGGCTGCGATCACAGCAGATACTCTGTTATGCATGGAATTCACAAGGTTTTGCATCACTTATTTCGGTATTGCATGGCAAATTTTTTATTGTTTCCTGAAATTCTCGTTTTGTTTTCGGGCGATTCTCAAATATTTTCTTTTCTATTATACTCCACAAATTCTCATTGAGGTTTAAGTCTGGCGAGTGCCTTGGCTATTTGGGAACATTAATACCATGTTTTGCAGACTCAACCTTAACCGAAAATAACCAATGTTTTGATACAGAGGTCAGAATCGAACTGAAATGAACTTTAAAATCAATTGTAAAGCCCTTTTTACCTTTTTCGATGTATGGCAGGGTGCTAGATCTTGAGAAAATATCCTTTCTGCCTTGTGAACATGTCACAAGCACTACGAAGCAAATGATCCTTCAGCACACCAATATACTTGCCACCAATCATGGTTCCTTGTGCAAAATTAAATTGCCCATTTAACTGATATGACATCACACCCTATACTATTGTCCTTTCTGGACGTTTTGATGAACGAAGCAGGCATTCTGGTCTCATGATCTACTTTGCTTTACGCCAATCGTGGCTAAGCTTTTCAGACATTAAAGAAAAGCTACTTTCATCGCTGAATATAATTTGTCTCCATTCCGAAATACTCCAATTTTCGTGCACCTTGCTCCACTCCAATAGTTTTTTCCATATTGCTTTCGTCAGTACTGGTTTTTTTCTAGGTACTTGTGCCTTGTTACCAGCTTCACAGAGCCCCGTGCGAACTGTTATGAGACTAGTGATGATTGACGTGAACTTATTCTATTTTCTTGCAAGTGTAGCAGAACTCGCAAATCTAATTTTACAGCATAATCATGCCAATATAGCATCGTCACTTTTAGAATACTACTTCGCCGGCGTCCTGGCTTAGGGGTAGCGTGTCTTCCTAGTGTTCTGGGTGTCCCGGGTTTGAGCATATTTGTTATTCTGTGTTCTATCTGTGAATAGAATTAATGTGGCCCCTACCCATAAAAAGGGGTTGTGCAAGCGGATGTGAAGCATGAAATAGCTAAGTCGTTCTCTTGGAACTATTTGGTGCTACTGAAAAACAAGGGACGCTATTGTCAGCTTAAAATCGCTGACAGCGATCAGCGGGTTTGTCAATGACGAGTGCCATTGAAAACAACTACAACAATAGAATATTAGAACGACCACTGCTAAACTTTGAGCTTCTGGTTCAAAGTCTAGCAGTGGTCCTAGTAGATCGCACCTGTTTTGAACCTCTTGATGAAACGTGAAACAGTCACTGCAGTCGCACCGATGTGTAATCCTAACATTTGAATTGTTTTCTTGGTGCATTAAAATAACAACCTGGCACTTCTCACGACTAAATTTCAACATTTTAAAAAGAAATGTATAGTTTAAATTGAAAAGCAATGCACTGCGAACGCATTTCTACAGCATTACAAACGAAAGGAAATCCTTTATAGATGGAGCAATTTTATCGTAAACTACTGGAATGACTTATCTACAACTGACGATTACTTCAAAATGGATGGCACAATAGCTTAAAACTTCTCCATCATATTTATACTAGAAAATATCTATTTAAAAAAAAATTATTTTTGAGGTTCTTGTTAATGAAAATATGTAAAATTTCTCAAACTTGAAATACTTTTGGCCAGTAGTGTATTTGTGTTATTTGACGGTTTTAATTTTGAATTGAAATGGATTTGATGTCCCTTAATCATTATTTTCTCACATGCGAAGTTTAGATTAAGAAAATGCTGCTGTGGTTACAAAAATCACTAGATTCTGAGGCATTTCCACGTTTTAAACCTTCCTGATTTCCATGGTGAGGCAGACTTTTTCCTGAATTTTACCATTTTGTTGGTCTGTCTTTGAGTGTTATAGTTCACAAATGAAACGAGAATTACAAATGAAAATTTCAATCCATACCAATGGCACGATGGTGATAGTTCTCCTCGGCTTTAGTTATAAATATTTACTCAGAAATTTTAATTAAAAATTAACTGTTTGCGTTTTTTAGTGATAATTTTCTACATTATTTTGGTAAAAAAATTCCACTGTTTCAAAATTTGAAAAATTGTGTTTTTAATAATATCAATTTAATAATTGTGCGAAATTTAATTATCGTGCAGTTTTAAAAAATATTATTTTTTACATATATTTCCAGCAATAAATTACATTGACAACCAGAAATTCTAGTGAAACTCAATTCAATTAATTATTTTATAAAATACTTAATCATGTGATTTTCCCCCCACTAGTGGAAACTATTTGAGAATATTTGACATTGGTGTAATTTACAAGACAAATAAAAAAAATCGAAGTTAAAGTACAAATAAATTTACGACACACCACATATTACGCACCATATATTTACTTTTCTAATAGCGCTATGATGTAATGGGACAATATTCGTTAGAAAGGTGCATGCACATGATAAACAGAAATAACTAAAGCAGTCATAATAACATTGTTTTAATGTGCACAATTTAATAGAATCGTGTACATGGAATTATAAAAAACGATTGATCTAAAATCAAATATAGCCAATACTCCAGCGAATATTCCAGTAACTTGAGGAGACTTGTAGAAATACATATTTTAAATCTATTCCTTCTTTTTGAATAAATTTGAATATAAATGCCAATGAATCTTGATTTATATTATTTGAAGAATATTTTACAAACTGCAACCATTGATTAGAGGTATTATTATCGGGCATATTCTCCTATTCATATTGATTCTATTTATATCTACTTAATATTTTCCAATATTTATGACATGATAGAGTATTACAGCTCTCAGTTACGTTTGAATTAACCAGTTAACCGGTTTTGATGATTGTACTTCCTTCTTCAGTGGCATGGCAGCCCTCGGTAGGCTCTGGCTTTCTCAAGCATTTTCTTCCAGGCCTCTCGTTTCTTGGCTATGATCTTTCCAGTTAATAACTTTTAAAATGGTGAAGTCCCTTTCCAGGCAATCAACTCATCTGAGGTTGGGTCGGCCCCTAGTTCTTGTTTCAGTGGGTATGGCCAGGAATATTTTGTGTTTGCTGCGTTCCTGTTCATTCTAATAATGTGGACAGCCCATTTAAACCTATGGATTTTTATGTATTTCACGACGTCGGGTTCCATGTAGGCACAGTAAAGTTCTAAATTTGATGATGAGTATACTCGTCAGGGAAAAAGTACAGCATTTTGCATTATGACGAGTTTATTCAATGACACACACACACACACACACACACACACACACACACACACACACACACACACACACACACACACACACACACACACACACACACACACACACACACACACACACACACACACACACACACACACACACACACACAC
>JAPMOQ010030449.1:720-16548 GCA_026543055.1 Argiope trifasciata | reverse complement strand
CACACACACACACACACACACACACACACACACACACACACACACACGTAATGATATTCTAACATCTAATTTAAATCCTAATGAATTTCTAAAACTAAATCTTAATTTAGCCCACAGTAACTTCATTCTAAAATATTCGCTTGATTCCTGATCTGATTCCATTTCTCTACTTAGTTAATTCAAGAAATGCTTTTTTAAGTTCTTTAGTCAGCGATTCTCACGGTGTGAGTGAACGATACAAATTACTGACAATAAATACTTTTTTAAAAAGGCCCCTGTGTTTCCCTTATCATGTGATCGACGTGTGTCAGAAATCCCTATGAGAATTTTAATAATATATCGGCTGTTTAAACAATATTTTCCCTATCAAGATATGTTATATAAAACGAGGGAAAATTAATTTCTAGGTTTTTCGACACATCTGCTTGTAAATATGCTGCCTGCCTCCGGAGGAAGAATAAAACGAACTTAAAAATGAAACGTTTTCTTCAATGTCTCGAACCTGGCATCTACTTCTGAAATTTTAAATCATTACATACATATATACAGCATCACATCGAACTGCATGACAGAATATCTGCATTATCCTACTTTGATATTTATTATCAGTAAGCCATACGTGAGCAAAGAGCCAAAAACAGAAAAAACAAGCCCACATTTCAACTCCAGAAACCCTGCGGCCGTCATTGAAGGAAATTTCATCTTTTCCATTGTCTTCAATAGCAGTACAGATTTCCAATTCACTTCAAAATCTTTTACTAAGTTATTGTGGATCTTCTGCAAAGCTGGTTGTGTATTTTGCAATTTCGATGAGATTCTCGCTGCGCATAAGTTGATACCAATCAGAGATGCTGGAGTCAGTGTCATACCCGGAAAGGACTGCCATTTGACACTGAGCGGGGCATTTAGAGAATCGAAAAGAACGAAACTGGAGAGGGCAAGGTACATGCAGAACGTCTGAGAACAAAGAAGTAGAAAAACCACTGGAGAAAGAATTTTCTCAATGTTCTGCGATAAATCGCAAATTAACTCGTAGTTTTCCATAAGTCTAAACAACTTATCATAAGAAGGATATATTTTACTAAAACCTTTAATGTTATCATAGAAGTACGATAGCAGTTCACTGAATTGATAGTAGATGGTCCCGCATACGATTGTAATGATAGATGGAAATGTATACAGACACAAGAATGTCAAGTCAGCTACAGTGATCCTTGACAAAATGGAAGTCACACAGCCGAGTTTGGATCCAAGATACAGGTTGTAATAAGCTTTAAGAAAGTCTGGCGAGTTGTGTAGATGTATTACACAAAGAGTGGCTGATAAGAATGGTACCAAGAAAGTGAAACCCAAGCTTATGTTTATGGCTATGCTGAGACTTTTCTGGTACTTCTGAAGTTTTGCTGCTATTATGTGACATCTGCTAAACAAATTCATGATCTTTCTCCGTCTATTGTACATAAGATGCCAGAGAATTAATGATATCAGATTTGCGACTGCGAAGCATGTTACAAGCACGAAATAAGAAGAAGCTTGGGAAATAGTCAGTAATGCTGTTATTACTATATATATTTGGATCAAGTACATGAAAACGATGGGTGACTTTTTCAAAACTTTCTTAAATAAACAACTTTTTGACTTTTTCTTTTGGTATTCTACAATATTTAAGCCTGTAAATTGTAGAAATTTTAAAAGGAAACCATAATGATTGAAATCTACAGTTATTAGCCTGTTATTAATGCAGCATCTGTGTAGCATATTCTGTTTTTAGGCATAAAAAAGAATAGCTAGGCATTTGAGAAACATTAACCATTCAGTATGTTTGATGATCTTTAATGCTTTATCTTAGCAAGTAGTTCTTCATTTTATATCTGTATAAAATTATAGGAATATCTCTATACTTATTAAAATAATAAATACTTATTGTTGCTGAAAAATTAGTTTTCTGTATATAATAGATAACGCAAATCAATAATGATTTATTAGTAAATTCTTTCAAAAAGTTAATTGAAACTAAATAAAGAATATTAAATTCTCATCTGTATGAAGGAAAAAAAAATTAAGAGATTGGGTTACTAAGAGTTTTAATAGATTGTTATATCTTTAGAGTCGGGAAAAGTATTTTTATAATTTGTTTTTCGATTTCTTATTTATATTTTTTGTATTCATGAATATGCGTGAAAAAACTAATAAGCATGTGATTGGTTTTACTTTAACTTATTCAGAATCTTTAGGAAATAGATTAATTTTTCTATGCATGTTGCTTCGGAAAAAATCGCGAATATAATTAAAAATAATTGTTTGCTTATAATTGGCATACTGAATAATATGCTGAATATAAGCAATAACTTATTTCGATACTTTTAAAAGTAGCTAAATAATTCGGTTATTTTTTCTTGTGAAAAATATTGGCTATAACATTCCATTTTTTTCTTAATACATTGTCATGACTCTAAGTTGAATTCTATGATCAAAGAGGGTATCATAAATGACTTCTTCAGCATAAAATTCAATAATTCTGTAACAGATATCGAAAGTGAATGAAATCAATAATATGTTTATGTCAAAAATATTTTTTTTACATTTGAAACAAAAGTTTTAAATTTAATTTAATGGGTTGCCAACAAGTGGTGTTACATATTGCATTCGTAGCAACAGCCCTTAAAACACAGCTTTTAACCTTAAGAAGTCCGGGACATGACTGAAAAAGTTTTGATAGTTACTAGTTTTCAATCACAGAATATAAAACATTTACACAGAATGTAAAATAAAGTTAATTAAAAACATTTTTAAAAAAGCATTTTTACTATCAAACTTTTATCAAATTATATTAGAATGACAAGACAGATGAACGTCCTCAGAGTAAAATGCATTCAAAATTAGTTAAAAATCTGTAAATTTGGTGTGGAGGCTTTATACCAAATTCCGTCCGTCTAACTCACATTTTTGAATTATCACAGACAGAAGAACAGATGGACTGTCATTTTCCTGAAATTTGTTAAAGTTCGGAGTTCGAATCTTTTGACATTTGCAATACTTCATACTCGAGAGTGTTAAAACATCATATATCGTTTTTATATCAGCGGCTCATTTAATTGCAATATAAGCAAGTTATAAGTTATCACAACACCGGCAGAAGCGAATAAAAACTGCTTTTTAAAATAGAAGACCCCCCAAGCTGTGAGAACTAAGCGACTTTTTGATTTGATGAATCGAATGAGCAGCTCACTGCGATCTTTAGTATCGTTTTGAAGACTCAAACGAAAAGCCACATCTTTCGCTTTCTCTTCCAGTTTTTCATCTGCTTCACTTACTAGTGAAGCAAAATAGGTCAAAGCGAAGAAGCTCAGGCACTGAAGCAGACCATATATCGAAGTCTCCATTTTTAAAATTGGATCAGAGAGAAACATATTTAAGTCCAAAACTTTCGATAAGATCGTGAAAACAGCCATAAAGTGGCAAAACATCAGCCAAAATATTGGAACAGAAAATACTGACTCTGCCATTAATGTAGTTTCATGTACATCTTGATAAAGATGTATAAAGTTTTGAATTTGCATAGTTTTTAGCGAGTCGCAGGAAGCAACATCCAGTCGTTCCATGCATTGAATTATCAGTCGATGGACAACAAGACAGATTTGAATGTAGAACAAAGTCATTAACAGAGGAACTACATACCTAAAAATTTGTGCGATGGACATTAATGTAAAAGTGAACATGCATTTATTCCAAAAACTCATATGAATATTGTTTTTGAAAATGAGCTTCTGAAACCAGAAGTTTAAGTCAGAATAGACCAGAGAAAAAGTCATTCCGAGCATTACAACGCATAGGACCAGAAAAATAATTGTAGAACATACAACATAAAATCTGTCTTTTTCTGTCTTATCTCTTAACTTTTTTTCTGTATTTTCGATAGCACGCAGCAATTCTTTAACTGCACTTCGTTTTACGTACATGAAGTACCAGTTTACGAAAACTGATGAATCGATGATTATGTAGGATATAATTATTTTAAAGCATAAAAAAGTTTTACACCATCTCTTCAACTCATCTATGCCGAGAGTCATACAGATTGTAAAATTAAAGCTTCTTACTATGATGAATAGTCCATGCAAAACTTTCAATTTTTTGGACACATGTTGAATTGTTCCTGGAACGCCAAAGACATATAAAATTACCAGCAATATGCTTGATTTTGCTACTTTGGTGTAGATGAATTTCATCATGTCTGTTTATCAGCTATTTTTCAAAGATTGTCTAGAATGTTGTTTCTTAGCGAATATAAAGTCTTTAATCTTTTTATGCGCTTGACTACTGTTTGGATATGCGTATGAACCTATACAAATTCAAATCAGTATTGGTGCAAGTATATTTTCGTTAAAAACGAAAATGCTGAACAAAATGAAAAGGAAAAAAAAAAAAAAAGAAAGAAAAAGATCACCATTTAAAGAAAGAAAATTCTGATCTGCTTTATCATTAGGTTGAAATACAAATGACAAAATAACACACTTAAAAAACGTTTATCATTCCTTCCCATCAATTTTTAAAGGCTTTTAAGCTGATTGAAAGCTACTTTTAATCTCATAAATCAATAATTCTTTTTCCAAATATCTAAAACACAAACAAATAATTGCAAATTAACATTTGTTTGTAGCAAAAATGCATTGTATATGAACAGCAATTTCTTCTTTAAAATTTAGCAATTTTTAGTCATGAATGCATTCATTTTCCAGAGTTTTAATTTATCGTTTGTTGTATTGGATATGGACTTTCAACTCTGTTTAGATATAAAGTATTTCTTTGTTAAAATTAAATTATATTTCCATTAATTCAAGTTGTTTATCTTCATTAAATAGTATCGTGTGGTATTCAAACAGTTGTAAAAATTATGTGAATTTTCTTATTGTTGGCAACAGCAAATCTGCAAAAACGAAGTAAAACATCAGCATAATACTTCAGAGTGTTATTGCTTTACTGTATTGATAGTTTCTTTTTTTTATATTCTAAAATAATGCTTTGACTTTTAAGAGAAACAAAGCTGCTTTGGAACTATCAAACATTATTATTTTGAGTTAAAAATGCTGAAAATCCTTAGTGTCTCTAAATGAATATAAAACATGGGAAATCTGACAAAAAAAGTATGTGTCACTGAAAACCCGAATTAAAGAGGGAAAACGCTTTCTAAATGACACTGCTAGGGAGAAACCGTTTTATTAGTATTTTTAACTGATTTGTTTGACATTATTATATGTATATATCAAAATTTATTGTACTAAACTAGGTAAATCGATGATTATGCTTCTTCAACCTTAAATAAAAGAGTGTTCCTCACCAGTTATAACATTAAAGCAATGTGTTTGTTTTATGCTACAATAGTAATCGTTCAAGAAATCTATTTTTCTAATTTTTAGTATAAAAAGCATGAACGTTTTCTTAATTCATCGTAAATCAATCAAGCAGCACAAGCGCGTTCAGCAAGATTGAAACTAGAAGACAACTTGCTTTGAAACGCTGACATTTAACACATCTAAGCTTATACTTTTTAAACAGCACGTAACTGGAAATAACAAGGAAAATGTATTCTCCCTGGCGTTGTGAGATCAAGATTTAGTTCTGTTAAATAAATATTATCTTGTTAATAGCAGATGTTTTTCTTTCGTTTTTATTCATACTGTTATGGGAGAATTCCGAGATAATAATTTATTAGTTATATTAATTAACTCGTTTAATCAGTTTTTCGGGGAAAATAAATTTGACTTTTTGAGTAAATTCCATCGGCACCAGTTTTGCGAAAATGTGAAAATCAATAACAAAGGTACAGTAATATCCCATTATGTTTGTTGATGATTTGCAGTCGAAACTACAATACTTCTTTTTCTTGTATACAGCCGACCACCCCACCATCACTGAACATAACAATATCGACAGGATTTGTTGTGGTCGACTGCTGAATAAGTATTGTCCAACTTTACATTGATCGAACAGTCAAACTAATATTCCTTTCAGGGGAGTACCAAAACTACAATACTGAAAGATGATTAATTCTTTCTTTGTACTTTTATGAACATGCTTCGACAAGCGTATCATTGAATTAGCTGAAGTTTAATCATTTTCCTTTTCGGATTTTAGGTTAAAATATAGAAAAATCACCGAGGCGTACATCACAATGAAGACAAATGCATAAGACTGTGTATTCATTGTCAAGACGGTTTTAACAGTCACGCGAATTAACAATCAAGCAATTTACCGGCCATGTAACTTGGTTAGTTACATGATTGTTGAAATTTAGAATTACTTTTCAGTGATAGTCGTAAATAATTCAACAAAAGATTTGATTGAAACTTTATGTTGTCCATAGTTATATTAAATTTGGGGGCGGTATGAGGTGGCTAATAAATAATACTATTTTTTTAAAGTTGGGTTTTTTTATGACACAAATGCCATTTTTCTTCGTTTGCTCCAAACACAAGATTTGTTCGAAAATTCATTCATTTATAAATGTATGATAGCAATAAGTATAAAAATATTATTATTATTCCTTTTTAATCTCTTTTTGTTTTGTGTCTTTTCAGTAAAAATGGTGCATCTCTTTGGTCTTAATTTTCAGGGGATCCTGGGGTCATGAGGGGCTGATACTGTACAATGTCTGATTCCTCACACACAAAAAAATAATCTCACATTTTGAATCTCTGCCTGAGGGTGACCTTTGAAAAAGTTTTCAGTCCGGATCCTTTTTATTTTTTTATTTGATTTAATTTTAATTCCATTGTTTTCCTTTTAATTTGGCTTTTATTGCTAATCTAATTAGATTCATCTGTATTTTAGTAGTAGCTGCATTTGCGCTTCCTAAATTCAATGACATTTTAAAATTTTTTAAAATTTTGTTCGAATCCAAAATAATATTTTTTTGTTTCGATTCCAATATTAAGTTCTGTTTCCAAAATTATTATTTTATTATGCTTATATTTTTGTTTACTCTTTGTAGTTTAATTCCAAAATAATTTTTAGTTTCGTTTCCGAAATAATTTAATTTTAGAAGATTTCTGAAAATTGGTTTTGCTTAAAACGTTTATTATATATATATATATATATATATATATATATATTTCTTGCTGGCGAAGAAGTTTTGGAACTCGACCGATTTTGGGATACGAAGAAAAAGCAATAGTTTTTGTAAATATTGACGTAAACGCAATTTGATAGTTGTTATTTAATCAACTGGTATAAATTGGATAATAACTTAAATTAATTGACAATTCGTAAGAATTCAGAGTATGCATAATTTGGAAATCAAGTTGTAACTTTAGTTGAAAATAAATCGCCATATGTGACTACCTTCTGCATTATTTTCTAATACCTTAAAAGCGAAAAACCGATGCTTCAAAAGCGATACATCCCAATTTTGTTACCTACTCATTTCGAAGTTTTAAAACCTCAAAGTGAAACAACATCATGTTCTCACTTGATAATTGACGACAGCAAAGTAATAAGTCCAACTAAAGTACAAATCAAGATCTTTTTTTTCAAAATTAAACCTGGGAAGCTAAAGTCGGACACAAAATCTTTTCATCTATGTAATTGTCGTCCATTTAACCCCGTAACCTTCAACTACTAGCATAGCCAATAGTACGATGATCAGACTGGATTTAAAAATAAATGTTATTAATGTGTCATATTTTAGAGATTTAGAATAATTCTTTTGTATATCTACCAGAATTACTACATCAGGTTGTAATTGCCAATCAAATAACCCCCAAAATTATATCAGTTGTGTTTTATACACAGTATTTACATTGCTGAACCTTAGAATAGATCGAAGTCAAAGCGCCCTCATTTATGTTTTCGGCTCAAACGTTTGGAACGTAAATCGTGTTAAAAGCTTTTGTAAGTAAGTATAAAAAGATTTTTTTTTTGGAAATATTTTTCAGGAAAAAATGTAGGAGGAACAGTATTTTATAAATTACCAGATTAGGATCAAGATTATTATTATCAGAATTTTCCTGACTAGAGTAAAATGGCGAGATTCGAAATTATTTGACTTGAATTAAATTGAATTATTTGATTTAAAACTTGAACAGATGTGAAAAATCCCATAGCGATTGTAAGAATAAAATAACATTTCTTGATATGCATTACTTTAAATCTATTTCTAAGGAACAGTAATAGATTCAATATACTGCATTCCACGATTGGTTTATTGGTTAATTTAAATTTAATGACCCAAGTTCCAAAAGTAGGGTGTATTGCGCCAGTTATATGGTTTGAGATGGTACTGAGAAGTTAAAACAGATAAATTACATTACAATCAGGTCGGTAAAACAACAGCAATCAAAACACGAGTGATTAGTTAAATAAAACATGTTTATAACTCAAAGAACTTCTATATAAAATGATAAAACCCATTAGCATCTAAAAGTTTCGTTTGATGAGGAGGCACCAAACTGCATTTCTAGAAACAACACCTTTGAAGAAATTTTTGCGATCTAGTCTGAACATCGTGTTAACAAAGCTTTTGCTTTTCCAGATGATTAAATCATTCTAAGGCTAATTTGAAGTTCATATATTAATGCGTAGTAATAAGGTTATCTGATATATTGTAAGGAAATTGATCAAGATTTCTGTAATGATCTGGATAAAACAAAATCAAAATGTATGAGATTACTTCTTATAACAATAAAAATATTGGCAAGGCCACGGTAGCCTGGTTGGTAGAGCGTCAGTTTCGTAACCGAAAGGTTGCGAGTTCTGTCCTCGTCTCGACCAAAGACCGCCGTGTTGGCTAATGGCAGTTGAGACACGTTAAATATGTCATGATTACAAAATCCTCCAAGTTCCCATGACAAATTATACCTCTGGGGGTACTGAATCAGGGATGAATCGGTCTCTGATTCGGATCTAAATTCTGACTTGCGGATGGATGAATGAGTATATGAATGAGTTCGACCACCTCCTAAAAAGGGTTGCGTCGTGTGTGTTCGAGCAAAAGTCGTACTTTCACCTTAACGGTGCTCTTTAACAACGAAGGACGCATAATTCTGCCTCAATTTGAAAGAGCTAAATCTCATTCAGTTTGGTATGACCAAGTGGCATTAGATCGACCCAACCCGATAAAAATATTGTCGATTAAGCTAATGAATGATCATTTCAATCAGGGCTATAATTTTTTGACGTTGATTAAAATACATCACATTCCTTTTAATTTGCTCTTTCGTTTGGTTTGGTTTCATTTTATAGCTCAAAAGTCCTATTTAATCGATCTGCTCCAAACAAATCTTTTGAAAAAAAAAATTCAAACTTTCAATGCATATCAAACAAACAAGAAGCTAAAAAACAACTTTGGAAGAACGGGAACAAACTCAAATGACCTCATCAATACCAATGTCATGTAAAAAATTTAATAAATTTTGATGAGGATTATCACCAATCAAGGCTAAATTGATTTTAATTAATGCCGAAATGGTTTCCTTTTTTTTGTTTGTCAGTTTCAGTGGCGCAAAAGATATACTGCGCCAGATATATGGTTAAAAAATGGGTAAAAAATACGGAAATTCAGTAATAAGATACGTTAAAAATGTGTTAAAACTGTAAAACGAAACATTGATACATTAAACAAGTTTAAAAAATATGTTTATATAAAATTAATAGCTTTTATAAACAAATTCTCGTTAAACAGTATATGCATTTTTAACGGATTCTGCTTATTTTATCTTTATTGTCCTTATTTTGCTCAAAATAGGATTTTGATAGTAATACACTGATGGAAAAAAATCCCAACACTAGGAAGGAGTTGTGCTAGATAAACGAAATTTGGTAGGCGTGTTTATACATCTGAAAGATGACGTCGATTCAAATTTCGAGCTACGCGCGTAAGTATGGCGATAGTAGCGATACTATGAACATGTAAATGAGGTTTGCTTTAAATAAGCGCTGTAAGGTTCGTGATCGTTATTTACAGTTGAGATTTGACGTAGTGGGTTAATGTTAGTCAAGGATGCCTCTGAGAAGACGAAGAAGCCATTACCAACAGCTCACTGAGTTTGAACGAGGTCGTGTTGTAGGGCTACGAGAAGGGGGGTTTCTTTCCGCGATATTGCTGAAAGACTTGGCAGGAATGTATCCACTGTGCATGAGTATTGGCGGCAGTGGTCAAGGGAAGGTACTGCCTCAAGAAGACCAGGTTCTGGGCGGCCACGTGGTACTACTGAGAGGGAAGACCCTCGTATTCGGCGTATGGCTGTGGCTAATCGCACTGCGTCTGCAGCTGAAATTCGAGCTGCAGTTGGCACCACAGTGACACAACGAACTGTTACAAATCGGTTACTTCAAGGACAGCTCCGAGCCAGACGCCCTGTACAGTGCATTCCACTGACTCCAAACCACTGCCGTTTGCGACGTGAGTGGTGTCAAGCTAGAGCTCATTGGGGGACGGAGTGGAGATCTGTTGTGTTTTCTGATGAAAACTGGTTCTGCCTTGGTCGCAGTGATAGCCGTTTGTTGGTTAGAAGGAGGCCTGGTGAACGCCTGCTAGTGACCTGTCTGCGGCCTAGACATACAGGGCCTACTCCTGGAGTTATGGTTTGGGGAGCAATTTCGTATGACAGCAGGAGCACTCTCGTGGTTATCCCAAGCACCCTGACTGCAAATTTGTACGTCAGTCTAGTGATACAACCTGTTGTGCTGCCATTCATGAACAGCATTCAAGGGGGTGTTTTTCAACAGGATAACGCTCGCCCTCACACCGCTGTTGTAACCCAACATACTCTACAGAGTGTCGACATGTTGCCTTAGCCTGCTAGATCAACAGATCTTTCTCCAATCGAGCACGTATGGGACATCACTGGACGACAACTCCAGCGTCCTCCACAACCAGCATTAACCGTCCCTGCATTGACCGCCCAAGTGCACCAGGCATGGAATCTCCATCCCACAAACTGATATCCGACACCTGTACGACACAATGCATGCACGTTTGCATGCTTGCATTCAAAATCTTGGCGGTTACACCGGTTACTAATGTACCAACATTTCACATTTGAAATGGCTCTTCTCGCCAATGGCTCTACCTGTGATCTTGAAACTTTAATCAATTAAATATGTTACCTAGACAAATGTATTCCTAAAATTTCATTACTATACAATAATTTTTTCTCGGTGTTGGGATTTTTTTCCCATCAGTGTAGCTTCGTTCATTTTAATAGTCGAAAAAAGGAATAGAAAAAAATTATGAATACCTTAAAGTATCCTAAAGAATCATGTAGTTGTCTTTAGAGATGTTCTTGCAACAGTAAAATAATAATCTGTAATTTTTATAATCGTTCCAATATTAAATGATTCCATTTAATGAAGGGAAAACAACTTATTTTTAACAAAGAGATGTTTTGTATTTAAACAATCCGAACATCTGCATATAATAGACGAGAATCCCTTTTAAAAGATGGATTCCTGATTAAGATTTACTAAATTTGTGGAAAGTAAGCGGTTTTTAATTATACTTTTTTTTTCTTTTTTAAAAACAAATAAGCTGACTTGCAATTAATTGTTTGTATTTTAGACATTGACCACAAGAACGATTAGTTTGAGAGGATAAAAATCTGTTTCAATTAGCTTTAAAAGCATTTAAAAGGCGTTGCCAAAGAATGATGAATGGTTTTTAAATACATTATTTTGTCATGAACTTTAATGACAAAATAATGTTTCTAGATTTAAATCTAATGACAATTTTTTTTCCCTTTAAATGATGAATCTTTTGTTATCCCCCCCAACCCGTTTTTCCCCCACCAATTTCGTTTTTATTTCAAAAAGGATACTTACGTCAGTTTTAATTTGTTCACGCGCATGTCCAAACAGCAGTCAAGTTTATAAAAAGATAAAGGTAATATCGGGTAAGAATCGACATTGGAGGAAAAAAAAAATATTGTTCTAATCTATAAAAAACAGCTAATTAAGTGAGCGTAAGATGAGATCGATTTATAAGAAAACAGCAAAATTAAATATATTGGAGATAATTTTATTTGCTTTTGGTGTTCCAGGGACAATTCAACATGTGTCCAAAAAGTTGAAAGTTTTGCACGGGCTATTTGTCATCCTAAAATGCTTTAATTTTACAACCTGTATGGCACTAGGCATAGATAGTCTGAAGAGATGGTGTTACAATTTTTTATGTCTTAAAATAATTATATCCTACATAATCATCGATTTGGCAGTTTTTTTAAACTGGTATTTTATGTACGCAAGACGAAGTGCAATGAAAGACTTGCTGGAAGCTATAGAAAATATAGAAAAAAAGTTTAGACATAAAACCGAAAGAGACAGATTTTATGTTGTGTGTACTACAATTATTTTTCTGATACTGTGCGTTGTAATGAACGGAATGACCTTTTTTCTGATATATTCCAATAATTCAGGGACAGACTTCTGGTTTCAAAAATTTATGTTCAAACAGAATTTCCATGCAAGTTTTACGCTTAAATGCATCTTCGTTTTTATATTAATGTCTGTCGCACAAATTCTTAAGTATGTAGTTCCTCTTCTAATGACTTTATTCTACATTCAAATCTGTCTTGTTATCCGTCGACTGATAATTCAATGCATGGAACGACTGGATGTTGCTTCCTGCGACTCGCTAAAAACTATGCAAATACAAAACTTTATACATCTTTATCAAGATGTACATGAAACTACATTAATGGCAGAGTCAGTATTTTCTGTTCCAATATTTTGGCTGATGTTTTGCCACTTTATGGCTGTGTTCACGATCTTTTCGAAAGTTTTGAACATGAATATGTTTCTCTCTGATCCGATTATAAAAATGGAGACTTCAATATATGGTTTGCTTCAGTGCCTGACCTTCTTCGCTTTGACCTATTTTGCTTCGCTAGTAAGTGAAGCAGATGAAAAACTGGAAGAGAAAGCGAAAGATGTGGCTTTTCGTTTGAGTCTTCAAAACGATACTAAAGATCGCAGTGAGCTGCTCATTCGATTCATCAAATCAAAAAGTCGCTTAGTTCTCACAGCTTGGGGAGTCTTCTATTTTAAAAAGCAGTTTTTATTCGCTTCTGCTGGTGTTGTGATAACTTATAACTTGCTTATATTGCAATTAAATGAGCCGCTGATATAAAAACGATATATGATGTTTTAACACTCTCGAGTATGAAGTATTACAAATGTCAAAAGATTCGAATTCCGAACTTTAACAAATTTCAGGAAAATGACAGTCCATCTGTTCGTCTGTCTGTGATAATTCAAAAACTTGAGTTAGACGGATGAAATTTGGTATAAAGTCTCCACCCCAAGTCGTTTAGTTCTCACAGCTTGGGGAGTCTTCTGCTTTAAGAAGCAGTTTTTATTCGCTTCTGTTGGTGTTGTGATAACTTACAACTTACTTATATTGCAGTTGGATGCACCTCCGATTAAAAAGGATAATAATTTTTTAGGGTATACGAAGTATAGTACTCCTTAAAAGATTCGAATTCGAGATTTTGATAGAATGATGGAATAGATAGAAGAATAAAGATATGTTTATTCTAAAAATCGTAAAAATTAGATACAGAAGTTTCAAAATTACAAATGTTGTCACTAGACGGGTCGGTTCTCTATAGTTACAATACGATGTCAGAGAAGAAAAGGTAATAATCTGCGAACAATTGTTGCAATCACATCCCAATCATCATATTTTCCCTTTGCAACAGATAGAGGACGCGTACAAGGATTAAAATTTTGTTATTTTCTATAATGTACCAATAAAAATATATGCACATGTCTTAAATGAAGCCATCCCAGTATTATAGGTTTGTTCAGGAAAAAAGTATCCTTCAGTGATCTCCAGATGTCGAAAATGCAAACGCAAGCGTTAACTCTTTGCGATCGACAAATTTCTCTAATGGGAGTACCAGGTAGTAGGAAAAAATTTAGCTTTTCAGAGTTATTTTTCCCTTAGTGATTTAAAGCAAATATATAGATATTCGTTGAAGTTGATTTATTGTGTTTAATAGGGCTTATAATACATAAAACCATAAAATTTTAATTTCTGTAATTTTCCAAAGTTTCCATTCAGATCCTGAGATAAGAC
Source organism: Argiope trifasciata (assembly GCA_026543055.1). Lineage (NCBI taxonomy): Eukaryota > Metazoa > Arthropoda > Arachnida > Araneae > Araneidae > Argiope > Argiope trifasciata. Next base: position 2,477 of record JAPMOQ010030449.1, on the reverse strand, counting down.
TTGATGGTCAACCCATCAGTGTCGTTAATGAAATTAAATTTTTAGGAATAATTTTTGACAAAAAACTTACTTTCGGTCCGCATGTTTTATATTTACGAAAGAAACTTGAAAAGACTTTGAATATTTTAAAAGTTCTTTCAAATATGTCCTGGGGAGCTTCCAGAGCATCCCTGCTTCGAGTCTACAGAGCTGCTATACTCTCCAAGATGGACTACGGATGTGTAATTTACGGTTCTGCAAGACAAAGTGTATTAAAAAAATTAGACCCTATTCACAACGCTGCTCTCAGACTTTGCAGTGGCGCCTTTCGTACTTCTCCTGTCGAAAGTCTGTACGTTGAATGCTGTGAGCCTTCTCTCGATCAGAGACGAAAAATGCTAACCCTTCATTACTTTTTTAAACTTTTATCCCTGCCTTCACATCCATTCTTTAATTACAAGCAGAGTCAATTCATACTTCGTTTACAAAGGGCCAGACCATCAGTCATTCCTTCATTCTTTAATAGAGCAACAAACATTCTAAATAATTTAAATGTAGACAATATCCTGGTTGTACCAAATGTAAAGGATCACCTCACTCCGTGGAAATCTCATGGACTAAAATACTTAAATCCGTTTGCAACTTTTGATAAATCTAATACAACCCCTGTAATCTATCTCCATCTTTTTGCTCATCATCGTGAAGCATATAAACATTTCATTCCAATATTTACAGATGGTTCGAAAGGTTCTTTAAATACTTCATTTGCTTGTGTTTTTATTGATTCCACCAGCTCCTTTCGACTTCATCCCTCATGTTCTATTTTTACTGCAGAAATCACTGCCATCTTTCATGCATTATCCCACATTTCAAATGGTCCACCTAATAATTATATCATTTATTCAGACTCAAAAAGTGCCTTGGAATCGTTAACATCTCTTCATCGTTTCTCTCATCCATTGGCTTTTAAAATTCTTGAATTGCATGATAGCCTCACATGTGAAGGTTATTCAATCCTATTCTGCTGGGTTCCTTCACATGTGGGTATTTCTGGTAATGAATTGGCAGACGAGGCTTCGAAATCGGCTACCAGTCTTTTAAATGACCCTGTTCCTTTGAACGATATCAAGAAATATATAAAAACCCTTCTAGATATGAAATGGCAATCAGAATGGGACAGTAAAGAGGCAAATAAGCTTCATTCTATCAAATGTTCCATCGAGTGTTGGCCCATTTTAAATAGCAGAAAATTGGATACCGTAATTACACGTTTAAGAATTGGCCATACTAGGCTCACACATAGGCATTTGTTGTTGGGGGAGCCCGCCCCTCGATGTATTTTATGCCAATGCTTTTTGACAGTTCAGCACATACTGATGGAGTGTCCACGTTTTGATTCTCAACGAGTTCGGTACTTTCATACTCCTCATTTTGTATTGAAAGATATCCTTCATAAAGCGCCTCATCCTCAACTTATAACGTTTTTAAAAACGATTGGTTTCTTTTACCTTATTTAAATATTTTATCATTCTTTAAATGTTTTAAATCTATGTGATAGTTCCTTTATGCATATTTTTTAAGGTCTTAAATAGAGTTTGAAGCAGGTATTTTGATTAACCTTTTAAAACGTGAAAATTTTACGAACCATAGACTCGCATAGACCTTGTCGTTGGCGCTGTATGATCAGAAGTGGTTTTAGCGCCATTAAACTCCATCAACTTCAACTTCAACTTCCATTTTCCCGTTTCCTTATAGGCAGTTAAGATCTCGTTGGAGAA
>JAPMOQ010030440.1:0-11568 GCA_026543055.1 Argiope trifasciata | reverse complement strand
AGAGAGAGAGAGAGAGAGAGAGAGAGAGAGAGAGAGACAGATAGATAGATAGATAGACAGACAGACAGATATATATAGACAGACAAATAGATAGATAGATAGATAGATGTGTGTACGCGTGAGTGTAAATTTTATCCAAGTTTGACCAATATCGTTTTATTCTTGAAAACCGTAGTAAAAAAGCTATTCGTAAATTACACAAATGTTTACATAATATTATGTATCAATATTGAATTTTGTTCCTTTGAATTTTCTGTTTACATTTATTGTCCATTTAATTTTTAGTATTATTTATATATTTCATGTAGTTCAGACATTATTCGATTGCAATGACTAAAAATTGGCGTTTAAATAATTTTACTTCATTTATTTTAAGGACTTTTCCCTGAAATCTTATAAATTAATTGAAATCATTCATAAGCTCAATGAAGAGAAATATTTGTAAAAATTAAAATTTATTCACATAAAAATTTATTGTAGTTTTGTTAATGTTTTTAAAACGGATTATTTGTAACTTTTTAAAAAAAAATGTTCATCTATAAAATTTTGCAATTATTTTAAGAGTGCTATGTATGAATTCATATTCTCACATATTGGGAGAAGGATAAAAAACTATAAGTTTCTTCGAATTATATGAACATAGAGTGATAAACATATTTTTAAATTGTGAGAATACTTTTGTTGATAGTTTACTTAAATCTGATATGTAATTAATTTTTTAATTAATCAGTAAGAAAATTTAAATAATAAGTTTAAATGAAAATAAATAGTAGATTCTGTTGACATGAATTTAAATATAAAATTCAACATTAATTATTATTTATACTTTCTGCTTTATATATGATAAAAATTACAATGCCATTTGAGAAATCCCGACAATTGAAGGAATTTGTGACTGTCTCATAAATGACTTAGATTTATCCTTAAGAAATAAATGTCTAAATAGTAAATATTTACTACATATTTTTTATGCCTCTCACATAAAATGTTTATTACTCAATTTAAAAGCAGTTAAGATAAAATAATAGGCAAGAAAAACAATAATTTGACGAGTTCAAAATAAAGAGACTAAAGAGATCTCGATGTAATTAAAAATGAGAAACGAATTAATACATAATATTTCAAGATTACTTTGCCTTATTCTGACTTGATTGCATCAGGAGCTGTATTTCGGGCAAAAACTACTTACTACTTCAGCATGCCATTTAAAGAAGTAACATCGATCTAAAGAAATTTAATTTGTAAGATAAATAAACAACAAAAATGAAATATATACTTCTTGGGAATGAATATCAACAAAGTATTTTAATCGTTCTTAAACGGAAGCAGAGGTAAAAAAATGTGTAATTTAATGATATTTGTTTGGATTTCTCAAAATTAATTTACAATACATTTAAATTATCATTTAAATATTATTTTGTAAAATTCAGTTTCAAGAAAAAAAATCCTTACGATAATTAAATAAGTATCACTGAATAAGATATCATATTCTAAATATGATATCTCAATATTCTCTATGCAAATTCGAGATGTTGTTTGCGGGTAATGAAAGTATATCTACAATTATAACAAGGGTTTCTGTATAAATGAGGAGCTGATAACTTTCAGCCTCAATGAACAATCAGTGACAAAAATGAAAGATCTCAAATATTCCAGAATCTTGGTCATTTATCGATAAGAAGCGAATGTACCATATACTTATAGATCATCTATATTTTATTCTAAATCTTACATGCAGGTAAAAAAAATCTGTTTAAACATTTGAGCACATTTCGAACTTTCCATCTAACTCCAACCAATAGAAAAAGGAATACAATTCCATTCCAAATCCCTTCCTTTTCACCGAATGATTTTGATTATCATTTTGAAAAGTTGTTTCAAGGAAAGGAAAAAATTGAATGTTGGGTCAAAAGAGAGAAGAATCAGAGAAAAATATTTTCATCTATGCATCAGAGACTCTCTAAAGTATCGATTTGAATGAAAATCTGACAAAATGTATCTGTCAAGGCAAGCAAAATATTTTCAGCATTGAGTAGATCTTTTAAAGTTTTTATTCGTCTGCCACCTGAATCACTTCATTCCTGGGAGGCTGAATAAATCATGTATTAATATTTCCTTTTTTCGTCTACACTTCAGCAGTTTAGTAAGGATTTTCTTACTACTTCAAAAATGTATCTTACATTTTCAAAAATAATAAATACTTAAACACAAAATTTTGTGGTTTAGTTTTCAAGATTCTTATATTTTCTTAATAGAATTCAGCAAGTTGATGATCTTTGGTTATTTTGTTTTTATGTCTTTTAAAATATAATCTTTTATTGGTTGGTACAGGTATTTATTATTCCTAATGCGAATATAAATTTTAGTTCTTAAATTAATTTATTTCTTACTAAGAAATAAATTGAAATTTTTTTATAGCAGGGATCACATCTTAAAGGGATATTTAATATGCAACGTACTAATATTTAAAATTATATCGATGAAAATAAGGTTAGGAGTTAGAGTTTATAGTGTTTCATTTACATATTTGAATCCTTAACCATAAAATGAAATTTCTATGGTTTTGGGCTATAATGTGTTAATCAAATAAAGTCGTGGAACCATTTGATAAAATATTAACCTTTAACTGGGGGAGTGTGGTCTGTGAGACAGCTAACGATGGCTTTTCGGTAACCGCTATTCTATTATTAGCTCAATTGAACGGATACATTCCTTCTTCGTTACTTTTAATACACGTGTACTTTTTCAGCCGTTTTCAGCTGATGCTTTTAAAAATAATTCAGAAGGTATCTATATCTATAAGGTAGTATAGTAAGATATTATTTTGGTATCTAGAAGTCTGCATCTCCCTGTGTCATAAGGATAAACGACGCTGAGCAGATGGCACGAAAGATTGAGCCCAGAAATATCATACAACTTATAGATCCTATTATGAAGCAGTGCTCCAAACACTTTTAGATGGAGTAGAAAGGAATTTTAACGATAAAAATAATATACAGTAGAGTTTTTCGATGAAATTTCGCCTTCAACAGATTCTGATACGTATGCTCAAATATAATTAATTTTTATTGATTGAGAATTTATAAAATATATTAATATACGAAGAGAAATATATACAGAATTTAAAGGTTGATTTTTATACTAGTTCTTAACCTGCATGTTTAAGGCAACACATTCTGATGAAAAATCATGAAAATAACGAATTTTTTTTATTGTCTCATTTGATAAAGACGACTTTTTTAAATACGTCTGTAAAATTTTAGAGCTGTATTAGTTATTTTATTTAGTTATAAGAGAATTTCTGATGCATGACAGGAATGTAACCGAGGTTGCCACGTTCTCCATTGTATCATAAAGAGTAAATGCTCTAAAATATCGTCTGCATCGATTAAACCAATAAGCATTGCAGTTTGTGAAGCAGTCTCTGAGTTCAATATTGGAACATTAAAAAGCATTGAACTCCTTTAAAAGGAAAACAACATGCAACTAAACAAAATGGCAAGACATTTGGCACTGTATAAGGATTACATAATAATATATTTTAGGAAATGAAATAAGGTATTGTTATGCCAATTGGTGCAGAAAAAAAATAAATCTTGCTCGTAAGCGTTAAGGAAAATTAATTCTGAAAGAGGAAGGCGTTATATATAAAGAAGGACATTTCAAAAGTGATTTATGTGTACATATAAATAATAAACAGATTAAAATTGTAATGAATCAAATAAATTAATAAGAATTTGTAAAAGCAAATGTAATGAAATTTTGACGTTTTCCAATCTTGTTCAATTTGGAAAATTTCAAAAAAGGTAAGTTTCAAGTATATATTTAAGGTATTTATTTCAACAATAAGAATTATATTATCATATATAGCCTGATTTATATATGAAAAAATTCTTGTATTAGTATAAATTTAAAATATATGTATTTTTTTCATTTTGTTCGTTTCGAACATTTAAAATTCTTAGGCTTGAAAAAGTGAAAATAAAAATATTTATTTTCTTATATGTGATATTAATTAATGTAATTAGCTCATATGTGTGCTTATAATCAGCTTAGAGGCATGAATTATTTTTTTGAAATTGTTATGACTAAGATTTATGGAATATCGATGATTCGTTCGCTTTTCTATATCTATTGTTTATATTGTATAATAATTTATTGCAACAAAATTTAGCAGTTTTTTATATAATACAATTAAGAATAAATAAATATACATTTTGTAGAAGTTTCAGGCTGTTCTATGAATTTCATATCAAGTTATGGCAATTTGAAATCTTTAAATTCACTTTTCTCTCTGTTGTAATTTTGTTTACGTGCTGTTCTTCGAAAGCCCAAGGTTTTTTAAAAAAATGTTGTAGAGATGTGAAATTTTTTGTGAATGTTCCTAAATACAAGTTTTATAAAACTTACAATGCAATTTGCTCTGAGATGCATATTTAGTTTTTTAAGTATTCAAACTCAAAATATGTGCTTTTTTCAGATTTTTTCTCTGTTTAACTATGAAAATATTTATAATTAAATAATTATTAACAGCGTGATAACTTCCATAGTAACTTTTTATGTAATATATAACTAAATACCTGGGAAAAAATTGTGAAATTTTTTTAAAATTCAAAACAGTTTTAAAGTTTTAAAAAACTTTGAAAACTTTTTTTGAAAAAATTAAAATTTTCAAAAATTGCTGAAATAATTCAAAACTTTTTTGTGGGCAGTTATAAAATGCTATTTAAGGAAAGATACACTTAAAAACTAATTTCAAATATTAAAATTTAAAAAAAATTCAGATGGCACCGTGTCGCCTTAAAATGCCCTAGGAAAGCGCACTGTTAAATCACACAAGTTAATCAAAAGAGGGGCAATTTTACCCACTGTCATTTTTTTTTTTCATATCGTTACGAAGCTGTAATTTTGCTTTCCCACACAATATTGTCGTAAAAAAGAATGATTTACAGTCATCTGTATTGAACTGTGCCCGGATGTTCCATCAATGATCCCCGAACTTGGTAACAGTTTTCTGAATTAGTGCCGAATTTGGCAACTTTGTCGACAGAATAGATGATACCCGAAACATCAAGAATTTCCCCCATCTGTTAGTTAGGAAGCGAGATACGTCCGAAATGCTCTTGATTGGCCCATAGGCTTTTAGTTCTACCTCCCGAAAGCTATAAAATGCTCTCAATCGGAACCTAGGATGGTTATCAATCGAGTGATCATGATCTGAACGTGGATATCAGTCTTGAACGGAAGAGTAGCCGAGAGAATACTGAAGCAATTGCGGAGTGCTGAATTGTTGTGTGTCATAACCCGTTACATCGTCGTCGTGCCTTGTGTCGTAGTCCGATGCATGAAGTAGTGAGTCGGCAGCTAAAGAAGTGACAGAGGAGTAGTTCAGCCATGTTGGAGAAACCTACGTGAGCGTATACAGAATCTACAAGGATTCCCTCACCAGCTGAATCTTGTCTGGCCCATAAACGAGTGTGTGCTGTAGACGTTGTCCCTGCCAGATTTGTGTGGGGGGGTTACTGTCTGCTGCAGAGTGCTGCTGTGTGCTGTCTTGTGTTCGTCACGTCTGTATATAGTTTCCTTCCATACATATTCGTCTTGTACAGTAAATATTTGTCGCTTTTTGCTCCTATCTTCGTCTTGATAATAAACGACGTCTGCGCTGCGTCTCCTACTAAAGGGCTGGGTCATTGTTTTGTTTCATCACTACACCATACACCCTACTACGTGATAAACGAGCCCGAGAGATAAGAAGGAAAATCTGTAAATATGTTTTGTCAAGACTATTACTTATTGTAACACGTAATTTGAGAAGAAAATGTATTTTCCAACGTATTAACTTTTATAATGATAATATATTTTAAAAATATTTAAATAATATAGTTAAAAAGAAAAATATACTAACAGCTTTTCATAGTTATAAATTCATTGAATCATATTTTTACATTACAGTTTGAATGTTTCACTGTAAATTTGTAAAATGAGACAAATTTTTTAAGAAACATCGATACTGTATTATTTAAGGAAATTCGTTTACAAACAAAATGATGCATCATACACATAGAAATAAGCAATTTTTAAACAGAATATACGTAAAAAAAGTAAAGAAATAATTTATATAAGCTGAATTAAGTAAAAGAAAAACATAGCAGCATTTAATAAAATTCAGTTGTACAGCAACCCAATTGCATAATAATATCTTTCGAAACGTTTTTCGTGTTAGACAATTTTTCCTCCATTCGTTTAGTTTCATGCGATAACTGTTTCCTATTTGCTGTTTTTGTTTTATTATTTTCTTCAGTTTAGTCCAATAATAATAATTTGAAGTATTTGTGGTACCCTGGTAGTAAAGTTTCGGCTCGTGAGGTACGAGACCCGAATCCACCGTCGTCCGAACCGTCATGTAAATGGGACTGTTGCATACTAAATCCGTTAGGCCAAACCTCTTCCAGCTGGTGAGGAGAGGTTCCAGCAAAGGTTTCGCTCTCGTCATCTGACCACAGTTCAAAATTACGAGCTCTGTGTCAAAATAGTATTCATGTTTCTTTACAACGGGGCATTAATATAACTAAATTATCTTAAAATCTGTACTTTAAAATGCAACGAGGATCATTAAATTTTATATCATACAAATTAGTTTCGCTGAAAATATTTTTTTTAAATTATGGATACAAATAGCGCAATACTTTAGAAATGAAATCTTGTGTGTACTAATTCATATTTTTTATAACTTATACCATAGTTAAAAAATCAATAAAATTTCTCTTATTCATGATAAAATATGTTTTTGGTTTTACTTTCAAAGGTATTTACACGATGTAAATAATAATATATTATTTTTTCAATTAATATTTGTGGTTTTGTAAAAATTGTGTAGTCACGATTTTATATCATCCTGCCATCCGAAGGAATTCATAATCAGTGAAGTATTTCCGACAAACCAAATATTATATAAATGGTTTAAAATAAAGGAACACATCTAGCTGCACCTATCAAGCAACTAACTTTTATCAAGAACTTTTGAATACAGCTACCTTGGGACAATGAATAAATTTTATTTTAGAATAATCAGTATTTTCATCATACCCGTCGATAACCTGCATATTTTCAAGCTCGTCAATGGAATGGTTGAAATTCATGTAGACAGAATATATAAATTTGATAGATCAAATAGTTTTGGTCACCACATATATTAATATTTTTTTTCATTTAAATTATTAGGATACCAAATAAAAAAATGTCAGTATTGTTAAATATATCTACCAGAACAGAAAGTAAAAATATAAAATGCACCAAAAAATTTATTGACTCAAACTACATCAGATAGTATTTTTTTTCTCCATTTAGAAAATTTTTCTTTCACAAGAAAAATCTCCGCCTTTATATGCCCATTCTCACCTTCCAACACACAGGGCGCTTAAAAAAAACGTGGACAAAGACAAAATGACATGATAGATCCGACATAGAACTAGAACAAAAAAAATCGCATAGGAGCAGAAGGTCGCAAATGCGATCCTGAGCCAATACATGTTAGGCCTATTATGAGCCAAATATTTATCCCACAGAGAAGTTTTTGCTAGATTCCTCAAGACATTCATCTATATTGCATGGAGCGACGTGCCTTCTCAAAGATACCAGGTTTATCTAACACATCCTGTTACCGCAACAATTCATCTTTCCAAGTCTTTCGGCAACATTTGTTTCAAACACAAATGCATTTTAAAATGATCATAAGAAAAATCCAAGGGAAATCGATCTGGTAATCATGGTGGCCATTCAATAGGTCCACTAAGAAAATAAAGCCACCAGAAAAAGCAGCCTGCTGATGTGTTGGAATGTGCTTCAGCTCCGTCGTGTTGAAATTGAATGCGTCGACGAATTGGCAATGGGACATCATTCAACATTTCTAGCAGAACTTCTTGAAAGAATGTTGGATAAACATAATTGTTGGATAAAGGAATAGTTAAGTCTTTCTCGGATAATGTACATGCCTAGTAAACGATTTCCTGCAAGGCTCAGTTCGAGTTTGTATAGCAACGACCTCTGCAGGCGTTTACGGGCCTCTGTTCCTATGCGAATTTTGATCTTTGTTGTATGATGGATTCTAATATGTCATTTTGCCCACGTTTCTTAAAACACACTGTAGATACAATTTCCGGTATTTTTTCATCAAACATTCTAGTTAGGAGAGCATCAATGCACACACACAAACATGCATGCATCCGCTGTATTTTAAGCATGTATTCTGGTTTTATAGGTAATTTGTACTTTGATGCAATTTTTTAAAAGAAAATTATTCTGAAGCATACCGTCTTTATGTTTATTTGAGACAAAACTTCACTTATTTAAATCTAAATATTATGATTTATGGAATGATTGCTTATTAATAACTGAAATTGAGCCTATGTACGGTGCTTTATATTCTAAATGAATGTATTTTAATTCTTTTCCTTTAACTTAATTACAGTTTGTTGTTCAATTTTTTTTTCGTATAAAAGTCCTTTGACTAAATTCTTATCGCATTTCTTGTTAATAGAAACAAATTGATGAATTTTGCATCATAATGAAACTCTGGGATGAACTAAGAACAAAGTTCTGCATCATGAATAATTCACCGAATACTGTCTCTTTAGTGAAGGAATGCATATTAGCTCTCAGCTAAGAATTAGTCGGAGCACTTCAAAGTTAGTTTGAGGATTTCGAAAAAGTTCTTTAGAACCTTTGAGATATCTAGATAAATACTTCCTCAGAGAATTCAAATTATGCAAATTTTCTAGAAATTTGAAAGCAAGAACTGTTTTAGCGTGTAGTGGAATTAGTATTTATAATTAATATTACTTTTGTAATATTTTAAATGAATTGAAATACAATAAGCTTGTGTATCCACCAGCTTAAAAAAAGAACGTGAGCATTCCTTAATTGGAATTTAAATAAAAATTCCTTTTTGAACAATTGTAAAAAGAAAAAGTTAATCGCAAGACAATGCTGATGGATTATTATTTTTCTTAGAAACTTGAAAAGTAATTTTGAATTGAAAGAAATTTGCATTATCTTAAAAATAAATTATAAAATAAATTTAAATGAATTTCTCTTCTTATTTTAATTAGTAACTGATATTAGCTCATCCGAGCATTAATTTCATTGGCTTAAACAGCTTCATGAAACGATTATATATGGATTTCTGATATATGATATCTTCCTGAATCATAATATTATAAACAGGCAAGCATGACAATAAATTAATGTAGCGCTCATTCTGTAGTTTAAATCAAAATAGATTTGGAAACAGATATTTATTGTTTAAGTATCTAACAAAAAGTTCTTTAACCCTGCACATGTCGCGCGGATTACAATAGTAACTTTAAGTGAGTTTGATGTTTAAAAAATAATTAAGAAGAAGTGTCTTGCTATGTTTAAAGTTGATTAAAGAATATTGATTAATTATTTTGGTGTTTTATTTTGATTTGAAAATGGACTAAAATTGTAACCCGTTCGATCTTTTACAATACTTTATAGAGCTCGACCGGTGTAGGGTCAAATTTTTGATTGAGATTTAAAGCACGAATTTGTATATTGAGTATGTAAAGTAATACGTATTTTGGGATTTTAATTATAAATTTTTAAGAAGAGAATATAGAGTAAATTAAACAATTCTATACATCATGGAAAATAATTTGAGTCCATTTTGCTCTTTCACAATCGTTGATTAGAGTTTATCTACTAAAATCTAGCAGATACATTTAAGATTCGTCTTGAGCTGAAACATGTCTACAAAAAATTCTTTTATGAGGTCACCTTACGAGCTTGCCAAAATTCCGTAATCAGCTTAGAAAGACGACTAATATTTTCATAAGCTTACATGGCAAAATTTAATATAGATACAGGGTGATCAGCGAATAAGCCCTGATTTCAAAATTAGATATCTCTACAACAAAGATCGATAGAATTATGCGGTAAACTATACGCTTAATAGCAAAAATTTAAAAATACTGTACAAAATTTTAGAAAATTTTGTTACAATAATCGTTAACATATGGAGCTCTAATCACAATGCCCATAAACGCTTTCAGTGTGACATCAAAAACGAAAAATGACTCCCCATCTGACTCCTCATGACTTCTTTCTGTTGGGAGCATTGAAAGACACTGTCTATAGAAACAACCCCGCTACTCTAAATGAGCTTGAATCGTTGATTGGTGTTTCATGTGATTCCATTTCCGTTGAGACATTGCAAAATGTGATGTCAAATTTCATTGTTCGATTACGCCATCTCATTGTTTCGAACTGTGATCATTTTGAAAAAAGTTTATTTTGATTGCAAAAACGGCATCACTTTATTGTTTTTTTAAGACTCCTTTCAGAGAAAGAGGTTTTAGCGCATAACGTCATCTGTTAACGATTTTTGTAACTAAATTTTCTAACTTTTGTACACAATTTTTACAATTTTGCACATAAATATACAGTTTACCGCGAAATTCTTTGAATCTTTTTTTAGAGATATTTAATTTTGAAATCAGGGTTTATTCGCTGATCACCCTGTATTAGTGATTCAGTAATTATTGACTTTTAGCAATTGGCAATGTAATTTTCTGAATACTAAATTGAAAGAAAAGCTTTCGGATTAAAGAAAAAATGCTGGATTTTTCTGTCTAATCTGGAATTAAAATAAAAAATTTCCATCTTTAAAAATATTAGAATAAAATAAATTAGTTTTCAGAAAAATATTTGCTTTTACATTGCCAAGAATGAATTAAAACATGACTAACTTGCAGGCATAAATATTATTGAAAATTATAATTGAATTATTGTTAATTGGTTATCTTTAGCTAATCTCTCATTTACCGTTAACTAATCCCACATTTACCATTAGCTAATATTTTATTTAACATTATTTTTAATTTTACACCATAATTTTTTTTCAATAATTTAGTTTCAACTTTTTAATTGCTCAGAAATATAATTTAATTCCATAATAGAGTTGAATTATATAAGAAGTAGTTTGATTAAAAATTTGTAAAATAATCAAAATATCTCGCTATTTGGATTTATTCCTTAGTTATGTTCCTTTCACCTAAGGAATTCTGAAGAAAGTTCAGGCATTGAAATAGCCTTGTTGATACGAAAAATTCTATCGATTAAATATATTTAAATAGTTTCATTTAAACCGAAAGGTGAATCAGAATTCTATATCTGAATCCACTATTTTTTTATATGTAGTCAGCTACTATCAAAAGAAACGAAATGTGGATCAAAAGTAAGAGGAATATCTTTCTAAACTCGCAGAGATATATCCATTAAAGGTAGCATTTCTAATACAAAACGCACATTATAAAGACATTTCGGCAGGCTCCAATCGTCGGGTTACTTAGAAGATGTGAATTTAATGGAGTTTCTACGCAGTTATGATAACGAAAAAATAAGATTAAAATGAATTAAAGTATTTCTTTATCTTCGGAAAAACGTCATTTGGCCATTCATTATAATACATACACATACCGTATTTAACTGTCCAAGATTACATTCTATTAACCAGAAAGTTCTCTCAGATGTTCTTCAAAACTTCAG
>JAPMOQ010030432.1:0-19768 GCA_026543055.1 Argiope trifasciata | reverse complement strand
AGCCGAGACCTTTGAAAGATAAGAATGGGTATCATTTGATCCCCTGAACCTTCTAGGAAAGGAAAGGAAATACCAGGAACATGAAACATTCTTCTCTTGTGTCTTCAGAGAATGCCTCATCTCCTTCACTGAAGCCGCAAAATCCTAACATTTCATTAATTACAAAATGTTAATTATCAAAATAAAAAAAAAATCTTCAAATTGCCAATTTTAAAAGTTAAAATAAGTGCAATACATTTATTTTTTTAAAAATCTAGCATATTTCTTAATTATGTTTCATATAATTTTTTTACAAATTGTGTATAAGAAAGGTAGAGCAAAACGCGATATTTGTGATTCACAAAACTATATAGTAATTGGAGTTAGAACAACTTAATATATATATTTTTTCTATATTTATAATATACATTATTATTATTATATTATAATTATATTTATAATAAGTATTATTTCGCTAATATAAATGATAATTATATAAATTTGAAGAAATAATCTCATATTTTAAAGGAAATATATAATTTCAAAATACTCTTCCAAAAACCATAAAAATTTTAAAGATCGTAATTTATAAAAATATTTTACTCCCTTTGTGTATTTGGCCCTCTAACTCATTAATCCAGCAGATGCTAGCATGAAACTCATTCCATTTATGTAATTTCCGAAAAAACATCTTACTGTTCCTAAAGATTTCAAACATAGATTTAAAAAATAATTTACAAAAATGATACTATGTTTTGTTTATTCATTAAGAGTGCAACAGTCAAGCCAAGTCTGTTAGGCACATTTATATAATTCTCATAGCACAAAAATATGGTTCATAAAAATTTAAAATATAAAATAAATAATACCACGATTGGTTTTTGTAAATTATTAATAATTCTTTAATAAATCCGCTGGGTTAAATGCGATATTATTTATATTTGTTGTTTCCCTACAGATTACTGAAAACTGAAAGCTACTCTAACCAAAATGATAAATCAATTAATAATTTAATACAGTTGAATTCAATAATAGAAAAGGAATAGCACATAAGAAATTACCATCCCACAACGATGCGATTTTATCATTATCAATAAATGATTAATAGAAAGCTTTCTTCAAATATTTACTACAAAAAGATAGAAAGGTTTTTTTATAAATGTATCTTATGCATGAAAAGAGTTAAAAGGCTCTAGATGTCAATCGTAATAAAACATAGCAATAAAATATTTAACTTCATCTACCCCTAGCGAAAGTTCACTCCTGAGTTCCCAAAGAATTATCTGACCAAAAAACGCATCAATCAATGTCAAAGATCCCATAGAGAACACCTGCAGTCAGAAATAACCCCCGAAGAAATAGGAGGAAACGGAAGGGTGTCCCCAGCAGGAGGACAATAAACATGAAACCAAATTTTCAACCCCAGACCAGCCATTCTTCCCATCCCCTTAATTGAATCGTAAAAGGGAAAGGGAGAAATCTGTGAATGGACCACGTTATTCATAGAATTACAGAATCATTCGAAACCGCATATCACTGTAATTGGTGCTATTCACAGGAAGCGTTTGTAAGAGTGAAGTAATTGCTTATTTTGTAGTATTTGTGATTTCTTGACTTCAGTGATTTCTTGCTTGACAATATGAGTATCCGATAGAGATAATTCTTGATTGCCCGTGAAGTGACCTTCTTTCGGCATTCATTTTACAGGCGCCATCTGTTTGCAGAATATAGAATTAAAGTAAACATTTTAAGAAATGATACTTTTTAATTTCAATTTTTTTCAGAAAATACTTAAATCCAATGAATTAATTAATTAAATGGTTGTGAGAAAAAATCAAGCTTAAAACTTTATCTCAAATAGATAAATTTTCAATCCTACATTACTTAATAAATGAAATATTAATTATAATTAAAAAAGAATATTTATTCTAATTAGTAATTTTTAATTAAAAGTGTGATTAAAATAACAGTTATTTGGAACAAATATTTAAAAATAACAATAGCAAAAATATTTGTTATTAAAAAAATCGTGGATTATGCATCCCTACTTGTTGATGCTTGACTATCGGCTAATGCTCGCTTACTTCCACTTAAAATTTTATTCTTGAGTCTGCATAAATTTATTGCCGCTAATATTTGCAATATAATGAATTGCAATTAACACGAGAACATATATAAAACACTCACGATCGATTCAATAGCGATAGAAAGATGGAATCGAGTTTAACTAATTTAACTAATAAATTCATTTAAAGAAACATTAAATGTATAATGGAATTTAAATTAATCAAATAAAATATATGAAAAATTTATTTTTCCGAACTAAAATTATATAATGCTCAAAATCAATTTTAACAGTCAAAATGTTAATAACCGTGGTTAATTGACTTCATCGTTTCGTTTCGGCTTTCACGTAAAAGTTGTCAGTAAGACTTTTATTAAATAATCAACTTTTAAGATTTTTTTTTATCACTAACTAAAAGTTGTCATAAATTATTGCCATTTTGAAATATGGGCCTTCTTAATGATTCAAAAAGCAGAAAGAAAATGTGTACCATATTTATGCAGCATTCTAACAAATTGATGATCCTTAGTTTTGTCTGTGGTATCGTCTGGTTTGCAGCCTTGGCATCTGATGTTTTCAGTAACAAAACTTATTTTTCTGAAAATGCTCTGTTACCAGGTCTTGTTGTTCGAGAATTTAATCCACGGTCAACACTCTCTCGTTTAGTAGATGCTTTGAAGAACGAAGTATCTGTTCTTCCTTTAAGTGATATGCCTTCATCATGGATTCTGGAACAGTTTCGACAGCATGGACTCGATGTGTATGAACATAATTACACTGTTAATTATCCCCTTGATGCGTTGTCATATTTTACCGGTAGTAATTTGTATGCTGTTTTGAGAGCTCCAAAAGTGGCCAGCACTGAAGCTATAGTCATCGCAACCCCGTACAGACCCTACAATAGTATGAAGAGAAGCACTGTACCTTCGATTGCCTTGATGATCGAACTTGCCCGAGCATTCCGAAGGCATGCATATTGGAGTAAAGACATTATATTTCTTGTGGCACAGCATGGAAGTGTTGGTTTCCAAGGTTGGTTGGATGCTTATTTTGGGGTTTCGACAACGGACTATATCATGAGTGAGAAGCTTCACAGTACCAGTGGACTGATACAAGGAGTTATAAATCTTGAAATTAGTGACTATCATTTTTCACATGTTGACATTAAAATTGAAGGTTTGCATGGTCAGTTACCTAATCTAGATCTCTTTAATTTAGTTGTTGAATTATGCAATCGTGAAGAAATACTTGCCTCATTTCAGTCTCGGTTCAATTATTATCCTTCAAAAGCTCTAACATGGGAAAGCTGGTGGCATAATTTCAACACAATGGGTCACATGGTTTTGTGGCAAGCCACAGGACTTCCCTCTAATCCTCATGGGTTGTTTCATCGTTTTGGTATTCAAGCATTAACTATACAATCTGTGGCTGATAAAATATCAGGTCGTGAATCTGTTTCTTTGATACAGCTGGGAAGAGTGCTGGAAGGTACTATAAGAAGTTTAAATAATTTACTTGAAAAGTTCCATCAATCTTTTTTCTTTTATTTGTTACCAAGTACTCAAAGTTATGTATCTATTGGTTTGTATATGCCACCTTTTGCATTGATTGCATTACCCGTTATAATAAAAGCTCTATATTTGTACTTAAAAATTCAAACTTCAGAATCTAATAATTGCATATATTCAACGGAAAGCAGTATTAATTATTTTATAACTTTTGAGGCGTTTGGTTTAAATTTACTTTTTGGCATGATGATGCTTTTGTTCCCTATGTGTCTGAATTACATACAAATGGCATCTTCATTTTCGAATATCGATTTGCTCTATTTGGTTCAATTAAAAATAATGTTTTCGTGTTACATATTAACTTATTTTTTTTATTCTGATTATGAGGTAACAGAGAAAGAATTTTATTTTAAGATGTGCTTAGTCTTGTTGATGTTAGGTGGTTTCCTTTTTACACTGGCATTAGTAAATGTTTCACTAGCATTACTATTAAGTTTATTATTTGTTCCTCTGAGTGTAACTCTACAATATAGTGGGAAATTTTCATTCTTGCAGTATTTTTATTTCGTTCTGATCAGTCCAATGGGATTTACATATTTGTTTGCTTTTGTTGAGTCATACATTAATGCTGAGCCGTATAATACTGCGTCAGATGATATTGAGTTTTTCTTTCAACTTTTAATAGATGCTATGATAAACCAGAAGAAGTTATTTAAAGAAACAGTTGAGAATATGTATATCTTAGGCAACTGGAATTTCAAAATTGCATCTTTAATTCTGTCACCTTTATGGCACCAATTACTGTCTTTAAAATTATTAAAAATTAAGTAAGTTATACTTGCATATACCTATATATTATTTCTATATACCTTTGCATTGGAAGTCTTTTTCTCATACGTATTCTGCATACATTACATTGTGAATTACTAAATATTATCCCTAAAAGAAATTCAAATATACTTATCAGAATGAAAGAAATTTAAAAAGTTAAAAATGTGTTTGGTTTTCAATTAAAATGTTTTATGCCATATTTGAAATATTTATAAATAATATTGATCACTTCATCACTATTACTTTTCTGTTATCCATCATTTGTCAAAATTTTTATAAACATAGCAGTTTTATGTACAAAAAATTGTTTAAAAAAAAAGAAGGAAGAAAAAAAAACTTGCATTTTTGGGGGGGCTTTTGATAATGTTTAATTTTTGTTGGCTTTAGTGGAATAAGTAATACTAGAGAATTGCATATTGATTGTTAAAATTACAATTGAAATCTGTATTTAAGGTGCTTTTCCTCTTCAAAATATAGATGTTTGAGTATAATTGTTTTACAGTATTTTTTATGATGTAATCAATCATCTTGATTGTCTTCCTTGATAAAATTAAGAAGCTCTAAACTAGATTTCAACCAGAATTGCTTGTTTTCTTGTTACTTGTTTGGAAATCTGTCTAAAAATAGCAGGGCACAGTTATGGAAAATCATCCGATTTTCTTTTGCATTCTTTTCTTGTAAATTCAAATTTTAATTTTTCAATGTTTTAACAATGTATGCAAGTCAGTGTATCAATTATTTTTTATTTATTTAAAAATAATGAATACACTGCACTTTTTTTGATGATAATGAAACTGCATTATGATCAGATATATAATCTTAAATATTTTTACTGAATTTTTTTTATGAATATAACACATTCCAGATGTACGGAATTAAAAGTATCATGGTTAATATTTTGTAATTTTGAATATTTTTGATATAGAATTGCACAAAATGCATTTTTTTATTTCATGAAAAAAACTTTCTACTTAAAGACTATTAAATATTTCTTGCTTTGAAAGGAAATATAAAATTTTATAATCAGTATACTATCCATTATAGTGTGATTTTATCAAAGTAAGATGAATCTATATAAATGTTTGAAAGATTAGTTTTACAATATGTTCTGTTAGGTTTTATTTAAAATCAACGTAATTATCTTTCACCTAAATAGAGTTTGATATTTTTGGCTTATATAAGTAACTATTTCTAAATTTCAGTGTTGAAGTCATCATCGAAAACTGATATGCATGGATTGTTATAAAGTTGCTGTATAAAACATTTCATTAATTGTTACACATAAACAAAATATGGAGTTATGTTTACTTATTCAAAACTTTTTAAAATATTATTTTGTAGTACATTATACTTCATATGTAAAATATATTAAATATTCACTCTGCTTTCATTATAATTTTTTGTTTAAGATCACGAGCATATTTTGTCGATGTGTATTGTTTTGAAAGTGATGAATGAATTTATCTGGTTATGAATTTACTAGATTGATTTTTCTCTAAAAAAATTTTCCTGTATGCTCTGGCTCCATGTAATTATAATTTTTCTAATATTAATAAGTAAGTTCTTTGATATAACAACATAGTGCATTTCATAGTAAAAAACAGCGTAGTATAGTAAAAGGCATGGTGAAATAAGTAATATAGTTTATCTTCTGGTGAACCAATTTCTGTATCAGCTTTATTGTGCATTTTTCATTTTGAATTCTTATAAAATTGCAGGGATTTTTATTTACAACTTTGGTGCTACATGGATATTTTAGCAAAACTTTTCTGTGATATTTTACTAAGTTTGCATATTTTGTTTTATTAAATATATTGTATTTATTATTTTTACTATATTTATTATATTGTATTTTTTATGCTTATTATATTGCATTCATTTTTTTATTGTATTTTATTATTTATTGGGTCATTCTACAGAAAATGCAGGTTTTGAAGTTAGATTTCATACACAAAAAAAATTCTTCATTTAAAAAGAAAATTCATTTATATTGTTCTTTTCATACCCTTTTCTACTCCCATATAGTTGGTCACATTCTTTTTGGATATTTTTGACCTTTTTTCTAGTAATTAAAATTTTGAACATGAACGGAGGATACACACATGTAACGGAAAATACATTTTATAAAGTACCCATATAATTTTAATTTTTTGTAACTGTGTATATCATAATTTTTTTGCAGATTAAAGTAACTACAACAATTGCCCATGAAAAATGCTTTATTATAAAATATGTTATATAATACAAATTAAGGAAACAGTTTCTGCAATTATTAGTTTGACCATTTTTTATTTTAGATTATATGTGCTCAAGTTTTCACTAAAGACATATTGTTCTCTTTTATTCATAGTAGGTTGTCTCAAAACTTTAACAACATCACTTCAATATACTCCTGATATATCATCCTTTTCAGGGAAAACAAACGTGCCATTAGAGCATTTCCACATGAACTTTACAGTAAATTCATTATAAGACTCTTGTGATATAATCAAAGCTACATAATGTTTGAAGCTTTTCTTGCCAGCTAATTTGATTATCACATAGTTATTTGGTTCTATTTTTGTACTGCTGATGGCATTTCTCACTTCTTCTTCATTAATATCTAAACCTGGTTCTGAGTTAGTGTCTGAATATACATCAGAATATTTGAGCTTACATTTCTCCTTATCTTATCCTTAACCACACAAAGACAAGTATCCCTGGACTGTGCATTTGGAGTTATAATCCAAAATGGCCTACATCGGCAGAATAATGCATAAGATAATTTGAAGTGTGGATTTTCTAAGATGAATTTTGTATGAAGGTTTTTCAAAGTGTCATTTAAAAATCTTTTTTGCTTCTTTTCTTTGTACTTAGTGATTGTATCTTTTTTTTCAGGGCAAAGTCTGCTATTTTCATCTTTTTCTAAAAACTGCTGAATAACTTTCTTTTGAATTAAAAATATTTTTTTTTAAATACTGGTTGAAATTTTGCATTCTATAAAAAGTTAGAGATGATAAATGATAATTAAATTTATATTATTTTACAATTCTTCCAGATAATTTTGCAGTAAATTCTCTTTTTCTCTTTAAATCTTTTTCACGTTTGAAACTTTCAGTAATTTGTTTCTCTATTACTTATCCAAATAGTAATTTTTTTCTAACTAAAGGGGAAACATTTTGTCCCTTTAATAAATTTTTAACAGTGGTCTTTGGGCTATCTTCAGAACTATTCTGTATTCTGTAACATCGTTGGCGATATTTATTTGCTTTTCTGGTCATTTCTTTCAAGGCATGCAATTTTATTTTTTAGTTCTGTGTGATTTCATCTTCTCCTTTTCTGCCCACTACTCCTTCTTTTATCTTCCAATTCTCCTGTTTTGTTTGTTTCTTCTTCAACATTCTGCATATTTGGAGTAGGTAGAGGGTTTTTTAGATTTTCTTGCAAGTGCTTTCTCTGTTTCACTTTTGCTCGATATTTTCTAGTTTTTTCTCTCCATTGTTTCTGTAGTGCCCTTCTTTCTCGTTCTGACATTTTAGTAGAAGATGTCTTTATATTATTTTTATTTACATGCTTTCTCCATCTGGCTCTTTCTTTTTGCTTCATTTCATCATATTTCTGAGGATCTTGTTTAATTCTTTCTCTGTATTTTCTCATTCTTTCTTTTGCGCTCTCAGTCACTTTCCTTTTCTTCCCCATAATTCTAAAGATAGGGGGGAAAAAAACTGTAAAATTCATTAATTAAAGATTTTAGATTCACTTTTATCTTTTTTCAAAAAAAAAAAATATTGTTATAATGGATATTTATCAGAAAATATGTAAGAACTTGACAATTTACAACCTTAAAAATAAAGTAATTTGTAAACAAATATTGTTTAAAATAATATTAAAAAAGTTACAAAAATAATAATAGTAAAAATGTATGTTATATTAAGAAAATAGTTTGAACTAATTAAAAATTATATATTAGTCTTAAAATTGATTTTAAAAAAAGTTGTATCCTCCATTACATTTGTGTTGTAACGGAGGATTCATTCACGGAGGATACAAATAATTATGTTTTGTTTTGTTCATTATCCTGATTTAGGGTTCACACATCATGTTCATTATGAATATACTAAGAAAGTTATTTACTATTAACTAAGAAAGTAATTTTAGTAAATAAACAATTCTTACCTTTAAAAAAAAAAAAAACACAGGAACTGAGGATACACAAAGTTAAGGACCTATTTGACTTCAAACTGAATATTGCTCAAACTCTTCCAAAGTTGGCTGCTTAGCATCAATGTGAAGAACAGATATTGCAAATGGTTACTTGTGATTCTAAATATCTATAATGAGTTGACAGTACTGCCATTTATGAGAAATTTTTGCACTAAAATACATTCTGAATGGAGGATACAAGAAAGGCTGTGACTGTTACTCAAAGGATAATAAATGCTACATTTTTTTATTACAAAACTCATTGAAATTATAAAAAAGCATCTGATGACTAAAATTAATTTATTAAAGTTATTATATTTTTTTTTTTTGCTTTCAACAAATAAATGAAAAAGTAAATGGAGGAAAATATATTGTGACATGTAATGGAGGTATACAAGTATCCCTCTGTTCAATGAAAAATGCATATTAAAAAAATAAAAACATCACAATTTTTATGAATTGTTTTTAAAAATGTAGTATAATATTTAAAAACTCCTAAAGTGATATTTTAAAGGAATTATTTCTGAAACTAACAACTGCAAACCAGAAATATTGCATTTTTTGTAGAATGACCCTATTATGCCTATTTATTGTAGAAATTAAATAAGACTTTTTAATTGTTGCTTCAAATGCTTATTATTTATATTAAAAAAAATAAAAAGATGCTTATTAGCTATATTATAAAAATTCGAAGCTTAACATTTGTAAAAGAAAAATATTAATCACAGTATGTAATAAGCAATTTCATGAATCAATCCATTTATTTATAAAATTTTGCAGAAAAATTAATTCATATTACCAGTGATATGTAGTAGATATATAAGCAATAGGTAGGTAATATTTACTCAAAGTCTGGAAAAATAAGTAAGATCTGATTGCTTTTGCAAAAAAGAAGGGGAAATCATTTCTCATTTTAAGATTAAACATAAAACTAATTTGTAAATATTGTGCATTATATCTGATATTTTTTGATTACAGTTTTATCTAAATAATTTTAGAAATTGCTGTCAGGAATGAGAATAAAATATTTTTGAATTTAAATGAGATGTAAAAATTGTAGTTTACCTTATTTGGAGCAAAGATATAAAAAATAATTTTCAACTCTATTTATGTTATGTTGAAAAAACAACGTACAGTTTAGAACCAATAATAAAATTACAAAATGACTTAAAGTTAAGTAATACATATAATAACTCAGCAAAAGAAAAGGAGAGAGTCTGACGTCGGATAAAACAGTTATGCTCATATACTGATCAAATAATCAAATGTGTCTACTGTGATAAGGAAATAGACTGAAAGAAACAAATTTAAATTTAAGGAACAACAACAAAAATCAATTTAACAATTATTCACGAGTGAAGAAGATAGCATAGAAAAAAAGCATGCAAATCTGAAATTGTTGGCTCTTGATTATGAAACATGAATTTATTTAGATTCACGTTTAAATCATAACCTAAGAACTTCAAAATAATTATGAGCAATTTTTTCATTTTAG
This sequence comes from Argiope trifasciata, assembly GCA_026543055.1. NCBI lineage: Eukaryota > Metazoa > Arthropoda > Arachnida > Araneae > Araneidae > Argiope > Argiope trifasciata. Next base: position 9,708 of record JAPMOQ010030432.1, on the reverse strand, counting down.
TTTTCATTACCAGCTCTTTATTATTTTAAAATCAAATTCAATATTTTCTTAAAATTTTTCTTAGCTAGAATGATTAATTTCATTACAAAATCAGCAAATACTCAATTGTTCTTTTAATCTTTTTAAAGAAAAAGGTTTCATACTTATACTTGAATGTTTTATGTTAAATGCAAAATGTCCTTTTTTAAAATATAAAACAAAAATCATATAGTTGCTCATTTTTCTTTGTCTCAATCTTGCATGCATTGAGCATAATAATATCAGATTACACACCAATGCAAGCATTTTATGTAATAAATGGACAAATAAATACCCAAATATTTTACATCACTACTAGTTATTGATTTTAAACTTTTTTTTTTTTTTCAGTACTAAAAATCATTTTCAATCTATGCAGCTATTGATATTTTAATGCAACATTGGTAAATGATGAATTTCTTATTATATTCTAAAAGTTAATTTTGATATATATGAACCATTCATGAGATATTTTGAGGTGTATTAGGGTAGGAAAAATTTAGTAAAAAGTAAATGGTAATTTTGTTAAAATGCTTAATTTTTGTACATTTTTTAATCAATACTCCTTTGCAAATTTATTTTGGAAAATAACTGAATTACTAACATATTTATATTTGAATGAAAAATTTGAAATTGTACCCAAACAATCCAAATTTTCATAGTTATTCAATGGAATCAGATCATGATAATTTGACTTCTCTTGAAACATAATTGAGATCAGAATTCATAATTTTAAGTGTAGCAAGATATGTTTCAGAGTTTGCCAAGAGATTGTACTCATTAAAAAATTAGACATATGCATGTTTTAAATTTTTTAAAGGCAAGTTTACTTTTTTTAAAAGAAAATAATAAACTTATACAGAGTTTAGTTGCAACAATACACATGTTTGAACTAAACTTTCCAATAACAGGCAATTTTAAAATTTCTTTATAATATTAATGAACAGTAACTTAAATATAAAAAAAAATACTCAAACACATTTTGAAATAACAGGATTTGAGAAATAATTGTTTTATTTGTGCAGTCATTTGAAATAAAGTAGCTTCATATAAAATGAAATGATATTAGGAAACTGACAGGAATTTTGAGATAGTTTTTTACCAAACAATTGACTTTCATGAAAGCTGATTTGCTTCACAAGCGAAAATTCTCTCCCTCTTATATTTCAATATTTTAAATGCAAATTTCTAATGCATTGTTATGTGCAAAAATAAAAAAAAAAGCTAAAATGTTTTATAAATATTCTAACAATTATTTGGTAAAATTTGTCAGTTTACTTAATAGTTTGGAAGATGTAAAACTCATAAATTCACGAAAAACAGAATGAATGAAAAATATGAAACATTACTGTTTTGAAAATGCTGTGAAACAGATGGTTTTAATCTTATGTGTATAAAATAAGTGTATTATTTTGTGTTTAAACACTGAAGATTTAACAAAGAAATTTACTTTCTTGATAATAATAGAAAGGAATCAAACAATCACATCATTTTCTGGTTCGTTTCATAGATCATTATATGATTGCTTATTTATAAAGGAGTTCATTTCTATTTAATTCAAGGTAGGTAGGTATAGTGTGTTTTATTGGATTTTTAAATAGTTCCCTTAAGGCCTTATCACACGGTCAAATACATCGTCACTTTCTCTGACGAAAGTGACGTCACTTGAGCATTTGCTGTCTGGTAAACCTAGAAAAGCAGGTGAACAAGTTGGCGTATTTATCGCTCTCTATTCATTGCTTCCATTAAGTGAATGTTGGCAGTTCTTCATTTCATAACTCATGGATGTTCCGTGCAAAATGGATATCAATGAAACACGGTCTGGCCTGTAGAGCGCCAACACACACACATTGAGCTTTATTATAAGTATAGATTAAAAACTCTTTAGCATATATTTCTGTTGAATAAAATTGATTTCATCATTTACTTTGCCATTATTATGCTATGTTTACATTATTTCCAAATGTCTAGAATAATAAATAATTTTTGAGTTATTTTTAATAGGTGATTGCATTGAAACATCCATTCGATCATATTTTTTCGAATTATTTATATGTATTTTATCTATATTTTTTTGTAATGTGTAAATAATAATTATAAAGATGTGATTTTGCTTCCTTGTTTTTTAATGATTTCTACAAGTTAAAATGAAATAATTGATATATAAATTGTATAGATTTTTAAAATGGTATCTATCTCTTTTATATAATTTGAAATAGTTGTAATTTATTCTATATATACAAATTGAAAAAACTTCAGTCACAATATTAATAATAATTACATAAGAAAAGTATAATAATTTTATTATTAAGCTTTAAATTGTTGACTTATTTCAGAGTAATAATTATTTAAAAGAAAATATATTCGTAAAATTCAACATTTAAATAATATATACAAGAAAACAAGTAATTTTTCAAAAAACACTGCCATAGCCATTTGTCTAAATGGTATGGAAAAAAATAAAACGGTTTTAAACTGATTTAAAAACAATCATTACATTGAAAACACTAACTAAAGTTTTATATAAAAAGTAAAATTCAATTACTGTGAAAATTTGAAGAATGCTCTTTTGGAACTTGCAGCTAAATTATTAAGTTCGTGTAATGAAATTCCATTGCATCTAGAAATTCCTACTTCTATTGACATTTATTTTCAGCTAAAAATCTATTGAATTAATTGTAAGTTCTGCTTCAAATTTAATCTTTATAGAGTTTTTAATATAATGAATATAAAATGGATTGTAAAATGAGACAAGTTGTACATTTATCAAATTTAAAAATGAGTTTCCTTTGAATGTCTTTTTCATTCCTAATAGTGCCATTTATGTCCTATTCAACTGGTTGTAATGGTTATTAAAAATATTCCATTACTTTTCTTTTGCTATGTTAAATACTTTTGTTGTTAATCTTTAACAAGCAAAAACATTTTATATTGTATTTGTGTTAGGATTAATTAATTGAATTTATAAAATACTATCTTATTGACATTAAATTTAAAACAAAAGCATATTGAAAAAATTTTGTGTGTGAGTTTGCTTAATTAAGTTTAACAGGGTGCCTAGCATCATGCAAAGTGCCTAAATTTGAACATCATTTTTAAGTGCCTTAAAAGTGTTTATTATTTAGAAAAGTGTAAAATAAAATATATATCTATTAAGGATGCATAATCCCACATTAACTAGTTATTTGTTAATTTTAAAAGAAAAAATATTGAAAAAGAAGCCTAAATTGTATTGCTAATCATATGAAAGGTGATTTAATTTTTTTATACTATATGATCATCAGTTTAAGGTTAGAAAACAGAATTAATCCTTATTAACATTAACTAAATTTTAAAATTATATAGAAGCTTTTAATGAACTATTTAAGAAATTACAATTATCCAAAGATTCGATATGATCAAATAAATTCACAAAAAGAAAACAATTCACAGCAATGATTTTTTTATTTATGAATAAATATCAGGTTGGAGTTCTCCAAATTCCATAACATGTTCGAATATTCTTCGTATGAACTGTAAGTGCAGACAACAAGTTGTCCCACAATAAGGGAAACAGATTCTGAAGCTTCACTTTTTTTTTTCAATTCCACCGACACCATTTTCAATACCTCTTCCCCCACATTAGTCTGGCGGCGTCTTTTGGGAGGAGGACCTTGATTAGAAGTTCCTGGTGTTGCAGACCTTTTCAGTTGTGTGCTTAAGGGAGCCTCTGGAATGCATTCCACATCCTCCAGCCAGAAGCTTTCATCAATCTGGAAGTTTTCCTCTTTCACAGAAATCTATAAAGAATAATATTTTCACTATGCATTGAAGTATTAATCAAAGAATACATTTAAATAGGCATAAAAATGCATACTAAGAATAAAAGTACTATGCAGCTCCTTCAAGAGGCCCTTCTCAAATAATGATTGAATGAATGGTATATGGTGAATTAATGATATGATCACCAATGATGTATTTAATAAAATTCAATTACATTAGGTGTTATTTAGTTATACATTTTATTTCAACTCACCTCTTGACCAGTTTTTTATCATTCAGTTTTAAAAATGTAAAGTAAATGATTAAGCCTAATTATAACTAAATATACATATAAGTTATTCATAGCTAATAAAACTAATATAAATATAACTAATAACATATAAGTTATAACCAACTAAATAAAAGCATGATATAAGAATTAAAAACATTTTTGTAAAATATACCATTAGTTCAAAACATCCAATTTCATTTGTGAAGGACTCATTCAAATTGGATTCGGACGAGCCAGCTTTGATGGTATCTCGCAGGAACAGGAGTCTTTGATAATGCACCCATTTTGATGCAATATCTAGCAGAATTTCTTATGAAGTATTTCTGGAACAAAAAAGAATTTAGTATTAAATACATATACTTCATTATATAAATATGTGAGTGTATTCATTATAATAATGTCACTTAACGTAGAAAATATCAGTAATACAAAAACAAAAACAAAAAAAAAAACACAATACAAAATTTAATTTTGTATAATTTGATTTGTAAATGAATACAGAATAAATTGTTAAAAATTTTGATTTTAGTTTCATGAATATATTGGCTGTACTGGTAAGAAAATAATACTGCATGTTAATACACAATTAAGTAAGTGAAAAACAATCACAAATGGAAATTAATAATGAAAAAGAAAGTCATAAGTTAAGAGCTAACTCGCCACATTAACCATCTTGTCTAATTTAATGAATAACACAATTATATACCCTATACATGGCTCAATATATTTATTAAATTGCATCCCAAGATTTAAAACAATTAATGAACTTCTTTATGTGTTTCTTATTTCAGCTGGGATTAAAAGAAATGGAAGATAAAATAATTCAGCAAAAGATATTAATATTTATAATATGTTTTATATATACAAACAAAAAAATTTATCAAGAATTTTTTGTACATAATTTAAAAAGATTTTAAAAAATTTATTAAATGCCGTCTTTCTACATATCATAAAATGAATTCACATAAAACATTTTTTGATCACATCATACCCAGAAACAGAATATTTCACCGGGGGCACTTCCTTTGATCTGGATGTCGCCAACTTGTTTACCTTTTGTATCGCCAAACCGGTTATCGCTAATCTCCGCACAGCGCTCTCTGGTAAACCCTGCGTCATGTAGTATGCGCAGTAACGTATTCTTTGCAGCGCATTGATACATGGTTTGCAAATGATGTATCACTGCGCATATTTAGTAAACAAGGCGTTCTCATATACACATTTGCAAATCCTGTATCCCGTTAAAGACCACAGAGGAAAGAAAATCATTTTTACCTTTTGAAGTTTCCCTCTTGTTTAAAATAAGTCTCACATTTTTCCTTGTAGAATTCTTTTAGCACGGGGACAGATAACTGGTTTCTTTATATTAATAATAAATTAGTAAAATATAAAAAATCAAAATAATAATAATAAATTAGTAAAATATAAAAAATCAAAATAATAATAAATTAGTAAAACATAAAAAAAATCTTCTTAACATTAAAAAATAATGTACATATATATCAATTATGTAAATCCATATATAACTATATAAAATTATATTTAAAAAATAGTTTGTTAGTATTGTTGAACGGATTATGTGGGAAATGAATAATATATCTTAAAAGGGTGTAAAAGCTTCATTATCATGTCAATTTCTTAGATTATTTCAAATTCAGATAATTTTTTATTTATCATTACCGCACGTCGAAAAGTTAAAACCATATTTATTAATTTATCAGAAGCAGAGGATAATTTTTTTAGTTATCGGTCTATAACAGTTAGCAAGGTTCGGGTTGAATTGGCTGGTTCTACAGTTGAAAACATAAAAATTTTTCATGATATAAAAAGTTTTTTAAATAAAAGGTTGATATTTAAATTACAAAACAATAGAAACCTATGCTTTTCTTAAACATTGTTAAAATATAAAAAGCTATATATATATATATATATATAGCCACTAAGTAGTATTATACATAATAAAAATATTAATTACGAGAATTAGTGGAAAAGACAAATAAATGCGCTAAGAAAATGAAGGGAAACAAGCTTAAGAATTTTTTAGATAGAAAGATATTTGTACATAAAATATTCCATAGAAATGGGTACAAAAATAGTCAATTTTCCCGCGCAGCCTTTGTTCACGCATGTCTCTATGCATTGGACTTGAAGTCGGGAAATGGCGACATATGAAAAAAAAATGGTGCAGAGGGCGCTGCGACTGAAATCGAAGAGGGAGTGACCTCATTAAACAAATATTAGTCCTATAAGTTTCGTTTTATCCTCTTGAAGTAGGCGTGGATTTTTTATGGCACTCTGCAATTGGCTCCGTGTGTACTTTGCTTAAATAGATACAACAAATGTAAAGGGAAAGCTTTGTAAATTACTATCCTCTCAGCCTTAACGTAGAGGGGAAGGGAAATAAAAACACCACTACCCCTTAATCCCTTTCCGAATTAGAAACGCAAGGGGAAGAAGGGAGAATGGGGGTTAGATCAAAGGCCAAGGAAACCCACCACGACTTTCTCCGAAGAAGGCAATAATGGCTCTCCCCCCCCCACTTGTCTTACCCACCAACTGGCAGGACTGTTATCGGGGATCGTGCAACTGGCCAGGAGAGCAGATGTGCGGACCATGTCAAGCACTAGGAATCCCCCCCCCACTGTCCACCTAAGATTGAGCCCTCCGGTTTTACTGAACCTAAGACTCAAAAGTTGGCCGGTCGGGGGTGTCACGCTATGTCTGTCCACCTAAGATTTAAATTACAATTAATTGATCCCCGCTTAAATACTAACGTACCTATCTAGCAAAATTAAGGAGTGGAGTTATAGGCCTCACTCCTGGGTATTCCATATAAGTATAATATCGGTTGGCCTCAGCCAACTAGCTTAAAGTATTTGTAATGAAATGTTAACACCTCTGGCGCTCATTTATTAGCTTAACTGCTGATTGCATTGGTTAGCGTTGATAGCTGATATATTTAAAAATGAAATTTATAAAATATGAATTCTTACTCCAGTGAAGAAGGTTGGTAGAGGGAATGAATGTTCTAAAGTAAAACATAGGCATAGATAAAGTAGAACACTTTATAAATTTGAGTGTCGTTACATTTATTTTTTTATGTATTTTTACTGAATTATTAGTTGTCGCATCATTAAAGTAACTAAAAAGAAATTTCATCAAAATCATATAATTTTATCTATGTATTCCACCAAATATTCAGGTATGATGCTACATAAAAAAAGGTAATATATAGGATATATTTGGTACATTTCAAATTTATACACTTTTTCTAACATATTAGTTTGTTTCTAAAAATCTAACTTTCAGTGATAGTTATGTTGTAAATTTGTAGAAGTACCTCCCATAGTAAGGTATCTAATAGTAAAGATGAATTCAAGAGAACATTCTTGCCGAATATGTCTTATCAATGTATATAATCAATTGTATTTATTCCATTAATATTCATTCCCTTGTATAATGTAATGTTGAATAACTTACGGAGTAAAAGTGGGAAGATGGATGCAAAACATATATTTGCAGGACAAGTGGTTGACCAGGTGTGCATTACCGCAAATGGTTTTCTTTGATAAAAGATTGTTTATTTATGTCACTGTTCAAGATTACAATGAAACGTTGAATATCGGTTGTAACGCAATGAACTTGTGGTTTGAAACTAAATGCTGCAAATTGAATTTCATCAAAAATAAATTTGAAAGCTGTTGAGAAATCTATACAAAACGGGCCTCTGATGTTTATCCTGATTGTTACAAGATAATGATAATCTCAAATTTTCGAATTTAAATAAAAGGCTATTACACTTAGAGGAAAAGTATATTATAAACCTTTAAAATGAATATATATTGTAAAAATCTTATAAACTGAGCTATGAAATGTAATGATAAAGTGAGGAGATCTTGAGTCGATAAATAGAAACTAAATAAATAAAAGATAAAAGTTTGGAAAAAGGTTTTTTAAAAACATATATACAAGTTTTTGAAATTCCATTTAAGTATCTGTTATATAGATGGAAATAGATGGTACAAGTTTTTGATACATTTGCATTATTTTCTGAAACTTGAATGATTGGAATAAAAACAGCGGCTACCAAAAATGAATCTAATTTTTATAAGAAGGAATGCGGAAAAAGAGACACAAATCGATCTTTAAAAAAATAGTTCTACAGTTTCACATTATGTCATACTAAATTTCAAAATAGTTGCGAAAATTAAATTTGAAAAAGAAAAAAAATCTTACGTTTTATCCACTTATTCTCGAAAAACATGAAGAAACAGGGATCGTGAGTGTCATGATTATAATAAAATAAACACTGGCTTGAAAATAGAAACAAAATGCTAAACGCAAATTAAATTTTCACAACTTTTTAAAAATTTTATTTCGGATTTATACCAGATTCTGTTCGTGATTAACGTACTGTATTTTATACATTCATCACTTTACTAATTCTGTGTTCAGTACGTGATCAATGAATCACTCAAATGAAATATAGATTTCTTAACAGTATATAAATTAAACAAATAGTATTTAAATATGAGGAAGTAATTCTAAAATAGGTATTTCAACTACTTCAAAATAAAATTCTTTGAATTAGGAAACCATTAAAAAATTGTTTGAAGAATCAACTCAAAAATTCAGGATGAAAGTTTGTAAAATCAATTTTGAAGGTTGCTTAGTTGGTAGTAGGATAAATGCGTACTGCTACTTTCGTACGGGTCATAAAAGGCCAATTAATCATGTTTGGCTCTTGGAAAAAAAATCGGGTAAGGTGTAATTAGTATAGGTTTGCTGAAAACATGTCATCTGTTGGCAAGAGTATTTGGCGGGAAAACGTATTGGTATTCTAAGTTATGATGCGTAAACATAAAGAAAAACTTTTGTCTCTTTGTATATATGCTCACTAAACACCGGGTCGTATGCTTTTCAAATTGCCAAATATATATTTTGGAGCATAAAAAAGTGATTTATTGAATTTTTAATTAGAATTTTAATAAGCCAGAAAATAAAAGAAATACTCTCTTTTTTTTTCGTGAGAACTTTCTAAAAATTTATAGTAAAAAAATAGTTTTTACATGCGTAAGAATATTTCATCTTGTTTTTTGTCTTATTGTTAAGAATATTGCTTTGTTTCTTTTTTTCCCTATCATTGTTACCAGAATAAGAAGATTAGATTAATTTTTCCATGAAGGGTAGGTTTCAACATTAGTTATACCTGTAATAATTTTTTGTATTGACGGATAAGATTTAACTTCAGAATGAAACACTGTTGGAAATTTTTTAAAAATGCCTCTATTTTAAAATATTGCTGCCTTTACATGTGACATAATTGAAAAAAAAATTTGTGCATAAAATATAAACAGAAAATAAAGAAAGTGCAGAGTACATTGAAGGTAAAAAACAGAGTAAATGTTTTGAAATAATGTTATATGTAAATATAGCAAAATTTCAAGTTTAAGAACGATTTGTTGTAGAAGCAATTGAAATTTTCATCAATCATTTATTATATCTAACTAACTGGTGGTCAATTTAAAATATACCACTCAATACATCAAGAACGCCTGCATTATTATACTTGAATTCCCTGAATTATTCATTCACAGTCAATGTATGCTAAATATAGTTATCAAATAAAAATAAATTGAAACAAAAGCTGAAACAGA
>JAPMOQ010030402.1:0-38685 GCA_026543055.1 Argiope trifasciata | reverse complement strand
TAGTCCTGTCGTAATTGTAAATGTCTTTTTCTTTACTGTAAATAAATCTCTTTCATATTCAAAAGCTTCCTTTTTCTTCATTCAGTGACTCTAGACACTGAACTAAATGTGTTTGGATGGGCATTCTGTCCCACCCACTACATATATATATATATATATATATATATATATAAAGAGAGAGAGAGAGACAGACAGACAGATAGATAGATAGAGAGATAGATAGATAGATAGATAGAGATCGTTAAATTCAATCCCACTGCTGATAAAAGAAAGGAACTGAAGCACTTCATAAAGAGTGTTCTTCCATTCGGAATTTTTACGGTTAACTAAGAATACTATAAGGCAAAACTTCCTTTTTAGGATATTTACAAAGTAATCGAGAATTATAAAGAAGGCTATAGAAAGTTTAAGAAGCTTCTGAAACATTTACAAAGGCTTAATAAGAAATAGAACTTAAAGTTCAAACTCTAATGAAATATGACTTGGCTGGGGTTTAAGTTCCCGACATTGCAAGTGGTCAGTTCACCAATGAGCCACATTGATCATATGCGTAATCTCCTTTTAAGGCAATAGTTTTAAGACTTTGAAAATCAATTAATTAATTCTGAAATTGTCTTAAAATTTATAAATAACTTTTCAATAAAAAGTGATATTTTCCCCATGTAACAATATTTAATGAATTGTTTTGATTAAAATTTGTATAGAGCATAGAGTGTTAGAACGTTGTTTCCTGACTGATTTCTAATCAATAAAGAAAAAAAAACCTCATTAAATACAATTTTAGTTTTTGCTCTTCGTCACATTTTTTTAAAAATCAATCTCAAATGTTCTATTTAATATCAATTGCATTGATGCCCCCTGAACAGTAAAAGAAAATAGTTCACAATATTCTATTGATTCATCAATTCTAATTATAATTTTTTTGTTTCCCATAAATCTTCTAGAGTTGAACTAAATCTTAGCCGGGATTCTTTTTCTATAAAATGACATCAAGTTTGCAACTGAGGAAGAAAGGAAAATAATGGCAGATAGAAAGTTCTATTATTTCCTTGCATTGTCAATTGCCCCAAGTGACAAATACACATTTATCTTCTGAGCTGACATTGCTTTGGGGCTTCTACACATAAACACAATTGTCACACAACATTTTGTAATTCAAAAATTGCCAATTGAGATTAGTTGAAAGGCTCTTACTTCTCTGGAGCACAAAATCGTTGTTTCAACCATTCCCAACAGCCAGGCAAACCATTTGCATAATCATTTAATTTATTTGGATTGTCATCTGTTGATGGTCAATGGTCGAGGGAAATGAGAGAAAGATACTAGAGGGGATTTAAAACACTTCAGCATCTGTCGATACATAGCATGTCACAACTTTAATAAAGACTTGAAAGTCTCTTGGAAACTCAACTCGCCTTTGCATTAAACATGAGACCGAAAGAGTGTTGTTAATTAAAACATTGTATTACCTAGAAATCTTTTCTGTGACACAAAGATTTTAATATAATTACAGAAAAGCGAGAGGGTATTAATCAGACTTTTGGAAATGGAAATGTCAGTTGATGGAAAGGATCAATTTTTCAGGGAGCATGTAGAGTTTAATGAAATTTTGGAATTGGACATTCTAAGCTTCATGAAATTAAGACAATAATTTGAAATTTAATTAATATGTCCGCGCATTGTGACTGAGTTTTAGAAGGAATTACCTAGAGGATGATTCAGTCAAAATAAAAAATTTTATGATCGAAACATTTATTATTATAGAATCAAGGGTTCGCACAAAGGAATATTTGTGGGAGCCAATGGACCGCTTATTGGAAGAATAATATTGATGGGGGTTATTTATTTTAATTAAAGCAACTTTATATAGATTATTCAGTAAAATATCGTATCAGGAGTCGTCTTTCATTTATAGAGGAAGAAAAAAGCAACTGTTTCAGTATTTTTTTTATCTCTCTTAAAGGTGAAGAATGCAAGTTTATTTCTTGCTAAAATCAATAGTTTTTCTGTAAATTAAGTTATTTTATTTTTGTATGTAAGGAAAAAAATGCCATATATAAGAAATTTCAGGAAATAAATTTAGGAGTAAACACCGTCAGTGGCGAAGCTTGTAGATCATTGAAAAAATTCTTTCGCCATTCAATATTGCGATTCTGTCATATTTATTATTTATAAACATATTTATAACAATCATAATTATTTAATAAAAAGTAACGAAAAAAATCTATGTTGATCTAGGCAGGAAATTACTTAATTTTTTTATATTACTTGTTTGTGTTTTAAGCATGACTTACATCATTAGTATTGGCCGAATGTTTCTAACTTTACAATAAGTTTTATTAAAACATTTGGTTAGTTTAGCATTTTTATACATGTTCTTTCATGACATAAAATAAAATTCTGAAAGATAATCGGTTATTGCTCATTCAAAATTTAAATTCTTAGAAGCATTTAAAAGAATTATCAAAGGATATTACAAATATTTTCAATATTTTCAAAATTTATGATTTATTCTTTTATAGATTTTTTTTCTTTTGTAGTAGTATGCGATATTTTCTCAATTTTAAGAATAGTAAATCATGTTTTTCCTTCTCTGGTTATACAGTATACTTGATCAACACATGTATTGAATTTTTTTCTGTATCAGAATTTATAAAGTTTTTTAAGAGGAATAAAGTATTTGATTTGTAAACTAGAAATAACTAAGATAAAGTTTTGGTTTTTAGATTTTTGTTATCATTGGTATCTACCAAATGATTCTAACATTGCAAAACGTATTATTTAAATATTTTCCATTCATTAAAGAGGTAACAAAAATCTACTACAATTATGCTGGGAATTATCATGATGTCAACACTTACATGCGCTTCGTCTTGACAAAGAATGCTTACAAATATTCTATAAAATTTAAGTTTTATCGCAACGTGTTACATTTACCTATTTCTTTATTTAAACAAACTTTTCTTCACGATCATATCGCATTTCCTGATATTCAGAAAATTAACTCGGTAAATTAGCGTAACAAAATCGAGTATTGGGAAAATAATAAAAATAGTAGAAAAAGTTAATTGTAATCAGAATGTAACTTTTTTAGGTACTGCTCCTTTATCCTGGCTCAAATGTTGCCAGTGTGAGCCATCTCCGCAATAGAAGCCTTGAAGAATGCTGTTAGAAATTTGACGGAATTCTACATTATTTGGCAATTTGTCGCTGCTACAGACTAACGGAAAAGTGCAGTTTTTTTTTTATAATTTGAGAATTAACAAGTCAGAAGCCGGCTTCCTGGCACAGGGGTAGTGTGTCTTCCCCGTGATCTGGGCCTCCCGGGTTCGAGTCCCGGTTCGGGCATGGCTGTTACTCTGAGTTCTGTCTGTGAGGCGTGTGAATGTACCCCTCTGTTAAAAGGGGTTGTGCAAGCGAATGGGTGTGTCATCTTCATTTGAGCTACAAGTCAGGCTTCTGCCCTCTGGGTGCTCAGGGGTCTTTACCCTCAGAAGCTACTGCAACCCCTTTCCGTGGAAACACGGACACGACAAAAAAAATCAGAAGTTTATACTAGGGGTGATCGAAAAAGTTTACAAGACGAAGGAAAAATTCTTCATTAGCAATAGACACAGGATGTAATTGGTAATTATGAGACATGTATAGCAAGCACTCTCTACATAATCCCTAAACCTGTTGAAGTATTCATCACCCTGCTGGGACAATTTATTTGACCTGTCCTGTTACTAATCAAGTCCTTGGCTATTGAACCAGCTTGCGGCCAATTTTTGAGCATCACAGTCTGATATGAACCTTGCTTCTTATAAGTGTTTCTTCAGAGCCGGAAAAAGAAATACCAAATTGGGACTATACTGGAGGTGGTTCCAGACCTCACACCTAAACGTTTCCAGCAATCTCAGTGATTGCTTAAAAGAACTATTATAGAATTATTAAGAAGGATACTATTATCACCATCTGTTGTCTATTCATTGCTCGTCTCCAGCACATTTCAATTTGGTTGTTAATGCTCGATGGGGACTCATTGAAAAAGAATTATGACTCGCTGCTCTGTGCGAGACCACTTTTCTAGATATCTTGTCATAACTATCATTGTTTCAGCTCTCAATATTAACACTATATGCTCAAACGACCGGTCTAAGACAGCCAGCGGCATCTGTCTCCACTCTGATTATCCATCCACAATTTCTACTTTCCAAAAAGTTTCATTAGTAGACTGTTTTTTTGGATCAACCCTCATATAAAACATATTGCTTATTATCTGTACTGATTCTTATATTTATATTCTAAATGCCTGTTTATTTGATGAAATTTTGTTTTAAAAATTATATGTAATAGTTAACCTTTATGATCATCAACAAAATAAAATTTCCAACACCGTATTCCTCCATAATCATAGTGCATAACATAAGACATAGTGCTTAATCAAGTTATTTATATTTGGAATTAACAGAAATTGCTCAGAGTATTTTCTGATGAAACATTTAGAATTTGATTCATTAATCCGCGGAAAGATGAATGCCCAGAATATGATTCTTTTATCTTAACGTGAACATAACATAATGAGATTTCACTCATATATGGATTGCTATATTTGAAGATGTTATTTCACAAGATGAAATAACATGTAATGCAAAATCCTCAAATGGAAGCAAATAGTAAAACAAAAACTAAAAAATTATTAGAAGTAGCCAGAACGGTTTTGTCTTGATCTGTTCTTTTAATCTTTTAGTTTAATTCCAATTATATGAGCAGGAGAAATCTTTGAAAAATTGTCATTACAGATATTATTACCTTATATTCTCAAAGGCCTTTTTTAATTATTTTATTACGTTTCTTAAAAATTAATACAGATAAATTTTCTTTGAAATTTTTCAAATATCAAGTATTAAAAATTTGTTTTAAAAGTTTTTATTCTGAATATCTGATTTTAATGTTATTTTTATTACTCTAAGGAAATAAAATAATCAGCATTCGATTAATTATCACTAATAATGTGTAGCATGTTCATAATTGATTTTTTCTAAAAATTTGATTATTAATCAAGCAATTATTGTGTTTTTAGTACTTTTTTCTTATCTATAAAAACAATTTTTTTCTTTAAATAACATATTCCGAATTTAAATTACATCTGATTTTTTGCTAATGTTTTGAATGTTTCAATGATATTGAAATTTATTTAATTCCCATGTAATTTAAAATATAAAAGCTGTATCTAAAAAGAAACCAGAATCACGTTTTCCCCTTTGAATTTCTTTTTTATCGGAAACAGTTTAAATATTTAAAAATATTTCTTATCTCTAAAATTATAAAAAAAAAATCAGAAATATTGGTTTTTTTTTCTAACTAACCAAATTAAATAGGTTCAAAGCAATACGTAAACTTATTCATTACGAATTAAATCTTCATTCACACCTGTTTTTTATTATTAATTTGTTCATGGTTTTTTTATTTTTTTGTTACAATAATATAGATTTGTAATGAGTTCTAAGTAGACTTCGACTTTAGAAACACACAAAATGAGATTCAAAACATTTATTTTATTAATAATTTTATGCTTTAAATGAAAATTCTTATTGAAATTTTAGAAATATATCTTTATATTTCCCTGAAAAAATGTATATTAAAAATTATATTAAATTGCCTGGAAATTTTAGCTAATCATTTTGACATCAGCATTTGGTAATTTATAAATTTTTTCAAGATATATCTTTTATATATTGTTGTTAAATGTTAGTTCTTTAAATTATTCTAGGATGCAGCTCAAAATGCTACATACAGAAAATTAACTAATAAATATCAATAACTCTCCACCCCACCCGAAGGCTCAGGGATTATATAACTGAATGACCGAACTGCCTCTGCTGCAACACTGGCGAGAACTGAGGTTGAGTCCTAAAGGCCATTTCCGGCCACGGTACAACCCTTCACTAAGGGGCTGCTTCCTGTTATCGTCGATGAGGTGAGAGATACTTCTACCTTTTCGTGTAACCTCTAGGGTTGCAAGAACCAACCACCATGTCAGAAGCTTCTTATCCTTATTTCAAGGTGCCCCCCACGTGGGTGCTGTATACATAAAAGTTACTTGATTAAATTTCACAGATTTTGTTCTTATATTTTATCATTTTAAATATAGATTAAAATAGGGAAAATCTCTGAAAGTGCAAAATTAACAATTACAAGTATGGCCATAAGCAAATCCGTTGTTATTGCATTGAACTCGAAAATAAAAACATAAGGCAAATTGACTTTTTTAAGCAATAATTGATTGAGTGACCCTTTCCCCTCAAAATATGTCTGAAGAAAGAAATATAAGATTTTTTAAATTCATATAGTATGAGTGAAATATTTTATTAACTCATAAACTTGTAATTAGATTTTAACTGAGGCATTATTAAAATATAACCCACATATATGAATAAATGCTAGATGTATTAATCCTTTTTATGTGTGTATAGATAGAGAAATAAAATGAGATTCAGGAACCTGTTCCCCAAAACATTAAATCTCTCAAAGTATTTAGGCTACTTTCGAGAAAGTTCTTTGGTTTAATCTTATGAAGTCAACAATTTAATGTTGGCTCTTAAGATAGAACACGAGCCTCTGGAACAGCCAAGCACGTCTAGCTCAAGTCTCAAGGCATTGCTACTGCATAATAGAAACATTGTTTCCTCTATTCCATTCAAGCGCTCATGTAGTAGGGAATATATTAATAGAGCTATGAAAATATACAACATTAAAATATGCTCCTATAATATAACATATTTGTGTCTTAGCTAAATGAAATATTTTATAAAATTATCCGATAAGTATTCGTCATTTTTCAGGTAATTAAAAAATGCTCACAATCAAGAAGGATAATTTCAAAAGAAAAAAAAAAGATTTTTTTAGTATTCTACAAATTTAAATTCTACCTTTCTAAATTCTTTAAATTCTACAAATTCTACCTTTTAAGACGCAAAATTGAAATTTGGAACATCTACTATTCACTGTTTCGTCTGGATCAAGTCTCAAAGCATTGTTATTGCATAATAGCAACAGGGTTTTCTATATTCCAGTCACGCGCTCATGTAGTAAGGAATATGTGAGTAGAGCTATGAAAATGTATGCCATTAAAATATGCTCCTATAATATAAAACATTTGAGTCTTAGCTAATTGAAATATTTTATAAAATTTTCGGATAAGTATTATATTTTTATGTAATTAATTTAAAATAAATAAAATGCTTTCAATCAACGAGGATAACTTTAAAACAAAAGATAATTTTGTTTATCGTACAAATTTAAAGCTCTTTTGAGATGCACACTTGAAAACTTTCCAAAGTAAAGAAAAGAAATTAAAATTAAAATATATGTAGCCATTTGTCAGTTTTAACTTTGAGTATTCTGAAGTTTAAACTCCACAAGTTAGTCCGGAACATGTTTTCCGTGTGATCTTCGCTTCCTGTGTTCGGGTCCCAGTTCTGGTATGATTGTTCCTCCTCTGTTCTATCAGTGAGATGTGTGAATATGCCATATTGGAAAAAGGCATTGAACAAGTGAATGAGTGATGCGTGAGTAGCAAACAATCTCTTGGCACTAATTGGTACTACTAAAACAAGAGAGGCGCGATAATGGCTTAAATCGCTGTCTTCGAAACAACGGGCTTATTTAGATTTTAATGGACAAATTTCGGATTCCCCCTGTTGGTACAAAATATTGTAGAATGTCTTTGCAACGTTTTTCGACATTCTGTCAACTGTACAAAAACTTGAAGACATATCTAAATACGCCTACCCATAAATGAAAATATAGTGTTATTATTGATAATTTTGTAATTATACTGGCAATTTTTATAAAAAGATATCAATAATAACTTAAAATAGAGTATATATTTCATATTAAAAACTATTATGATTCAAATATCTGAAAAATAGAAAACTTTCATTGTTACAAGCACATTAAGTTATAAAAAATTGTGATAAAAGACCATGTTAATCATTAAAAAATTATTTAATCTTTAAATACCTATTTTCCTTTTATAGAAAATCTTCATTTCCTCAAATTTTCAACGAAATCTTGAATTTTTTCATACAAAATGTTTGCATAAATAAAGAAAATCATTATATATATAATAAAATTCCAAATTGTACAAACATATTCTATAAAAGTTTTTTGTGTTGGAGAGATTTTAGGAAATATATCAACATATTAAGTGATTTGAATTCGATAATGAATTTTGTAATAATTTACCTTCATATCTTTAATTTTTCATTCAAATATTTATTCCATTGAGCTTTGGAATTACATGAAAAAAAATCTCTACGTTGGATATTACATCTATTGGACATAAATAGAAACGGACTACAAAAAAAAGTTTAAAAAAAATATGACTCAAATATTTTTTGGTTTTTTGAAAGCTCCTACCTTAATTTAAACTGCAGCTATTTTCTAGCATAGATTCAAAAATGTACAGAATTGAGCTTCAAAATCAGATACTTGATATATTCATGCAAATTGTGTAGTAAAATTTTGAATACGCCCTTGAATTAACATTAATGCATGCATAAACTCTAAGCATAGCTCATCAACCTAATATTACTACAGCGGACATTGACTTCGAAGCAGTCATTTGTTGAGCAGTTGCTGTCAAAGTTTCCTAGAAATGAGCTTTTCGCTAGTTCGATTGTCAAGATACCTCTTCAAAGAGGAATTTTCACATTGAGTTGCGATTTCCGGGGCAAATAGTAATATTCTGAGCCTTCTCAAGATTGGGATTAGACTCATCTCATGAAACGGTCATTGCTGTCTTTACCATAAACATTATTGAAATTTATGATAAAGTAAGCAAAACCATTTAATATTTCTCCCGAGATCAATGTTTTAAATAAAATTCAGTTTTAAGATTTTTAAAACCCAAGAATATATATGCAGGGTGATTATAAAAAATATTATATATGAAAACATAACTGTTATACAATTCGCAAGAATGGAATAAAAAATTGGTTCATGGTGTTATGAATTCAAGAATCATATGAAAAACGGTTAAACTCCTAAAGTTACGATTATAGTTATACAATTTCCAAATTCTGAAATGGCGAAACAAACTTTTATATTGGAAACAAAGCTGTTATTTGCTATTTGTGCAATTTCAGCTTATAGCATGGATAAATAATAATTAGTTAAAAAACTCAGGAGACTCCACGTTTCCTTTTTTAAAATTATGCATTAATATGTATCCAACTGATCTCTGTTATTCACCATGCAAGAATAAAATCGATTATGTAACGAATATAATTAACATTTACAGGGAATATTCAGTCATTAATGTATTTAGTGGCAATAAATAAAAACTGATTAAGTAGAAAATTGTCTAAGTGCATAATTCTAATTTACCAGAAATATGCTAATGATTTAGTTTTTTTTTTTCAACGCTTTTATTTACCATTTACAACACTTGTACCTTATTTTTCATTGAAAGAAATCGCACATGTGCCTGGAAAATCATAAATGATTCCTTAAAAAATTCTAAACATTTTTGTAGTTATTGTTGTTTTTAATGCGTATAGTTATTGACCAACCACATTAAATTTACAAAATATGAATAACATACTGTTAATTAATTACATAAAATGTACATTCTTAAATTTTCTTGGATATAAGAGTAAATAAATTAAATAATTTTAAGTTGTCTATGGCATTATTAAGTCGGTTTTATTTCCATGAGATATTTTTAAATTGAAGAATTTGTCAATTTTTTAAACAGTCAATACATTATTAAATGAGATTATTTTTGATTTCACATAACTTGAAATTTGGGTCTGACTAATTATTCCTCCAGAATTAAATGAACTTGATTTAAACTTTTATTTAATAACAATATGCACCACTGAATCAAAAAGAAGTTGAGTATCTAGTGGAATTTGAAATCAAAGGATATTAAAAAATTTATTGCACTGAGGAATCCATTCTCACTCTCAAAGGATTCAAAATTCCCACTAAACTTCGCATGGAAAACCATAGTATTTTTCTTACGAAATGTTACTTTTAGAGCATAGTTGTGATATTTTTACATACATTTGACATAGATATATATAGACATGTTATGTTTAGTGAATTTACATATGTCATGTTATTTTTAGTACAACTAAAAATATGAACAAGAAACCCTTAACTATACCCTTATCCTTAAATCATAAAAATAAAGCAGATAGGAAACACAGTCATTGGTTTTCAATCCAGTTATTGTGGTTTAATCTTAGAGTAACCACAATAAAGGTTCTGTCAGTGATGTTTTCCAAGAAACTTAGCAGTAAAAGCTTAATGATACTAGGAAATAGCTATTGACTCATTGGTTTTTGAACAACAAGGATATGAGAAGACTTTATGTTAACTAATCTACTTTCAACAAATGTTGCAAATGGTTGTAATGGATTGAAAAAATTAATTTAAAAAAAATTATAATTTCAACTTTGTTATGAATTCTTTGCGTATAAAAATCTTTCCTGCTTTACTATGTTAGGAGAACTACCATTATGGACACTGTATGAAATCTATCAATATAATAACTAAATTTATATACTTTCTATAATGTGCTGTAACAGACACAGAAATCATGAGTCTATTTTAAAACATAAATTTTTATAGGTCTTTAATTTTTTATTACCATATAATGGAAATAAATTTATATTAAATTATTATAAATCTCAAAAAGAGAGAAAGGAAAGGTTATTCTTGGAAATATTCATTAAGAATGAAGATTTCCATTATTAAAAGGAGTATTTTAATTAGATTTTTGATTGTATATATTTTAAGGTATTAAGCACACTTTAAGAAAATCTTCATAATTATTTAAAATATTTACAAAGAGTCTAAATCGTGTAAATTATAAAAAACTCGATGCTGATTAAAGTTAAATGACTTAACAGTTCGTATCACAAGATGTCTTCATTCGTCTAATAAAAATATTGTCAATTGCTTCTTTAAAAAATTGAAATTGTTCATTGCATATGTACATCTATAAATAATTATAAATGGGGAATTCATGAGCCAAATTTTACTTAAAATGTTCGATAAATACTTTCTTCTATCATTTTCAACCACAAATAATTTTAACATCATAAATATCATTTTTTTCTTGAATTCATATAAATAAATATTTGAAGAATTATTATTCAGAATTCAGCTACCTGCGAGTTCCCTGCTTCCACTGCAAGAAGAGTAATTTAAACTTCCATCTAAATTGCTCCACCGGTTATCAAAACAAGTTTTCTCCCAAACTCTTCCATAATACCAAAGAGAAGTGATTGGCGGACGGAAATTAAGCGATCGGCGAGGCAACTTGAGAAATCTCTGTGTAGGGGGGAAGAGACCATTTATTTTTTTCTACCCCACTGTTGCCACCTTTTTTCAAAAATGGGTGGAGTAAGCAAACATTCTGTCTCGTTCTTCAGACACTATGCAGATTAGAAACAAATTTTTACGTAGACAGTTGGATAGACGCCCCTGATTCATCATTTGCTAAAATTATTTTTTTAACTGTCATGACAGGCGTTTTGAATATGAAGGAGTTTCAATATATTTGTATTATATTCCACTTTTATTTGAGTATTAATTTTTGCTGCATTATACTTTGTTACGTTCAGATTTACAATATTAAAGTAGAATATTGTTGTTTATTAGGTTCTGTTTTGGAAACAAAACTCGGAATCAAAAAAAGTTTTATGTTTTCAAACTCTTCATCAAATCTTATTCCTTCTTCCTAAATCATTTTTTTCTAATTGACACTTTTATTAGTAAGATAGTTTCTAAATTTTATATATGAATTTTCTGTTTAACGCATTTAGACGCTCATCTGATTTTCTAACTGATGACCCAGAAAATAGATTCTAAGACAGAAATATAAAATTTATAAAAAATAAAACTACATAAGAATTTATTTTATATATTTTTGTATATATTTTTGCTTTCTTTAATTATGGTTGTAATGTTGTAATGTTCCGATTTCCTCACGTAAAAATGCCTTATTTTGAATCCTTAAAAAAGTCTTCTCACAGCATTCTTTTTATTTTTGTTGCACCTTTGATTATGCTGTATTCCTTCTTACTTAGCTTAGATTTTTAATTCAGTTTCATTCCGAATTAAATTTTAATTTCGATTGAGACTTAATTAGTTTCTGTTTAATTTGATATCTCTGGTATGGGTCTTAATTATTTAATTTTGTTATGGTTGTTTAATTATAGTATATATATATATATATATATATATATATATATATATATATATATATATGTCGAAATCGCGATATTAACGCTATATTATCGTTTGTATAATTACTGAGGTTATTTAAATTGATATGAATAGAAAGTAAGCTGTACACGTATATCAGAGAAAGAGATTGAAATGGATAAACTCAAAGCATCAGTCGATTCCTTGCCTACCACAATTTTAATATAAATGGGATGCCTTAGAAAGAATCACTTTAAAGAATTTCTCTGTGTGATCGATAAGAGTTTCTTAATTAAAGCACAGAGAATCTTTATGGTATCATATATAGCTTAGAATAATGATCTAAGAGTTGGAGAAAATGTTCAATGTTAATCAGAAATTCGAAACTGGAATGCCATCTGATGAAAAAGAATAAATTTTTTGGCAAACCAAGTTGAATGTAATGAAATTTGAAAGATTGACTACTAATATTTATTTAAATTAAAGTTAGTTAAAAATTAAAATTATAATGCACGTGACTGATTGTGATAGGATTTAGATGTAGAGCCTTTACCTAGCTTATTTTTTCTGAAAAAGTTATACAGGGAAAAGATAAAATGCATTACCGTATTCATGTATAAAGTAGGGCTGGTGAAATGGATTATTGACTAAACAGTCATTGGTAACTGACTTGTTGAAATTGCAAGGCAAACAAATTTATTTTTTGGCAGTTTCATCTGAATCAATTTGATCTTTTAACAAGTTATGAAATTGTTCATGAAATAATTAAATCTGTGCTGGTTTTTTTTAATGAATTGTTCAAACTGCATATTGATTTTAAAAAGTAATGCTGAGGTTAAAAAAATATTTCTTAAAAAAGGTTTTGATTTCCTGAAGTTTTATCCTATGATATATACACGAATCAGATTGTTTGGCAAAGAACATAGAGTAGCGGTTAAAAATTCAAATACTATTACTATAAAAAATGTAGAAATAATATAAAATCATTAGTCCTTTTAAAAGTAACTTTCCCAGGAATATATTACATAGAATTATAATTATTTTTAAATATTATTTAAATTATAACCAAATAATCAAAAGAAAAGAGTAAGCTTTGTTTGGTATAATTTTCTTAATTTGAATGATATCAATGTTTAAAATTCAATAAGAATGAATTTTAATGCATTAAGAATGCAAGAAATGACCTTTTGTCTTGAATTGCAAGGAAGTACAGATTTTTTAAAGTTTGTTTGCTAACTTCGAACTGTTTAATTATTTAGTACTTTATTTCCTTCTATTATTATTCAAAGCGTTAACAATTAAATGGCACAAATAGATTACTGATCATCCAAGGACTATTGATAAGTGCTTAATTATAAAATAAAGATAAAATCAAAATAGCGAGGAATGATTTGGAGTTGCCTAACAGCAAAAAAGTTATCTTAAAATGGTCAATAGGTATGTAAATGTATTTATGAAATATTCGTTCTTAAACTGCTGTCAACAGGGTTCAGATATGTCATGTTTTCAGTGCGTATAATTTTACGGATTTCCATCACCTTAGGGCCCGTTTATTTGTAGTAAGTGTATGGTGTGAAATAAACACAGCCAGAAGGCTTCAATAGAAAAATAAGCGATGACGTTTATTTACACGAAGACATGTCAGCACAAAGACAGCAAGCATGATGAACACACAGCAGAACTCTACAGCAATAAACAGTAGCCCACAGGTAGAAACTCGGTAGTCCTAACGTTCACCGGACACGAAGCGGAAAGGCTGTATTCAGCAGGAGATGATCCTCGAAGCCTTGCTCTACAGTCTCTACAGAAGGCTAAACTACTCTCTCTCTCTCACTTTAGCTGCCGATTCACTATTTATTTCGTGACAAAACCGTTCACGATGACACGATACAGCAATTCACAACTCCATCGTTTGTTAGGTATTATCTAGAAAAGTCCGACTGCTATTCATAACCATCAAATTCACCACTCATTCAAGGCCCCTCCAGCTTAAGATTGCCAGACTTTTATAGTTCTCGGGAGGCTGATCTAGAAGCTTCTGTGTCAATCAGGGCGTATTTAGACAAATATTGGCTCCTAATGGGTGGGTGGACAAAATTCTAGAAGTTTCGTGTATTATCCATTTTGTCTCCGAATTCCTCACAAAATCGCAAGATTTGTCACGATGTTCTGGGATCACCCAGCAGCATCCAATACTGATTACTGTAAATCATTCTTTCTTATGATGATACCATTCGCACTAGGAAGCAACAATACGGGTTTGTTACAATATAAATTGGTTTCAAGCAAATTACAACGTTGTGCAAATTAATTAGGACAAAAAAATCCAGAACTGTTATTTAATTAGCCTAGGTTAACCCATACTTACATAGGTGGATCACAGAGGGCTCCAGTCTTTAAAAAAAGCCCTTCGCGAATTCCAAGAAAATCACTTGATTAACATCTGCTCTCGACCTAACCTCTCTTCACTGATTCGTTTCAGATATAGTAGCGATAAAAATTTGAAGGTCGCAGTTTCCAGCGTTTCTTTTCAAGTTTATTTCCGACAAGTCTCTCATGGCGCACATAGTGCTACACTTTTGTGACAATGTAAGTATTTGTTTTTACCCTTCGTACTTTGCTATTTGATTTTTATATGGTTATAAAGCAATATTATTCACAGTGCTTTTGAACTATTTAATTTGTCATTTTTTGAACTTATTTGCTAATATACACAAAGCAAATTGAGCTCTTATATATTTATTTCAGGATACGAAGGACAAAAATATACACTGATGGAAAAAAAATCCCAACAAGAAGAAAAAATTATTGTACAGTAAGGAAATTTTAGGAATACATTTGTCTAGGTAACATATTTAACTTATTAAAGTTTCAAGATCACAGGTAGAGCCATTGGCGAGAAGAGCCATTTCAAATGTGAAATGTTGGTACATTAGTAACCGATGTAACCACCAGAATTTTGAATGCAAGCATACAAAAGTGCATGCATTGTGTCGTACAGGTGTCGAAAATCAGTTTGTGGGATGGAGTTCCATGCCTGTTGCTTTTGGGCGGTCAATGCAGGGAGGGTTAATGCTGGTTGTGAATGATGCTGGAGTTGTCGTCCAATGATGTCCCATACGTGCTCGATTGGAGAAAGATCTGGTGATCTAGCAGACCAAGGCAACATGTCGACACTCTGTAGAGCATGTTGGGTTACAACAGCGGTATGAGGGCAAGCGTTATCCTGTTGGAAAACACCCCCTTGAATGCTGTTCATGAATGGCAGCACAACAGGTTGTATCACTAGACTGACGTACAAATTTGCAGTCAGGATGCGTGGGATAACCACAAGAGTGATCCTGCTGTCATACGAAATTGCTCTCCAAACCATAACTCCATGAGTAGGCCCTGTGTGTCTAGGCCGAAGACAGGTCACTAGCAGGCGTTCACCTGGCCTCCTTCTAACCAACAAACGGCTATCACTGCGACCAAGGCAGAACCGGCTTTCATCAGAAAACACAACAGATCTCCACTCCGTCCTCCAATGAGCTCTAGCTTGACACCACTCACGTCGCAAACGGCAGTGGTTTGGAGTCAATGGAATGCACTGTACAGGGCGTCTGGCTGGGAGCTGTCCTTGAGTAACCGATTTGTAACAGTTCGTTGTGTCACTGTGGTGCCAACTGCAGCTCGAATTTCAGCTGCAGACGCAGTACGATTAGCCACAGCCATACGCCGAATACGATGGTCTTCCCTCTCAGTAGTACCACGTGGCGGCTCGAAACCCGGTCTTCTTGTGGCAGTACCTTCCCTTGACCACTGCCGCCAATACTCATGCCCAGTGGATACATTCCTGCCACGTCTTTCAGCAATATCACGGAAAGAAAACCGACCTTCTCGTAGCCCTACAACACGACCTCGTTCAAACTCAGTGAGCTGTTGATAATGGCTTCTTCGTTTTCTCAGAGGCATCCTTGACTAACATTTATCCTTGACTAACTAACTAACATTAAATCTCAACTGTAAATAACGATCACGAACCTTATAGCGCTTATTTAAAACAAACCTCATTTGCATGTTCATAATGTCGCTACTAGCACCACACTTACGCGCGTAGCTCGAAATTTGAATCAACGTCATCTTTCAGATGTTTAAACACGCCTACCAAATTTCGTTTATCTAGCACAGCTCCTTCCTAGTGTTGGAATTTTTTTTTCCATCTGTGTAGTTCATCCTGACGATTAAGCGAGACTTCTTCAAGAGTTATCGGATGAAGAATTAAGCGAATATGATAATGAAGAATTTGATACTGACAATGAGGAACAGATACATGAAAGTGATCATAATTTTCAGTCTGAATTAGAAGCAGATTCTAATGAAGAAATCCAAACAAATATAAACAGCGATGAAGACTACTTTACTAAAAAATCACATGAAACAAATAAATTATATGTGTATAAATTGTCCTAATCGGAGAAATAATGAAGAATATGATTTGCCCGAATAAAAAATTCATAACTTATGTTTTTCAAATCTATTTTTATTCCAGAGTTTCCCTTAAATCGCATATAACTTATTATTTCACACATTATAAAGATCAAATACTTGTAAATATATTTTTATTTCATCACTGAACATGTATGCTATTTATTTAAATAGTGTACTTATAGAATAAAACAAACAGTATGACTTAATAACGTAAAAAGTGACTGGTCCACTATGTGCGCCACCTGTGTAACTACATCTCTTTTCCCCACTTGTGCAACAAAGGGTTAACTTACATGCATTTTTTAGCAATCTAATACAAAATATGCCCTCCCCTAGATTGAATGAGATACTATGTACATGGTTTGACATGTGTTTCACTGTATTAGAGTATAAATTTTTAATTATGTCATCACGAAATTAAATTTTTATAGCATTCTCAATCATTATTTTCTTATCATCTGTTGAGCAGCCAATTTTACTCCCGCGTTTCTTTACAATGCTCTACAAATTTTCGATGTAATTTACATCAGGAAAATTACCAGGGCAATCTAAAACCGTTATTTTCTGTGTTTTTTTTTTTAAATATTATTTTTTAATCCCTGCTAGCTTGGAAGTATGGCATGGAGCAAGATCTTGCTAAAAAGTGCAAGATCTTGCTCCAATGCACGTTTTTATCATAGACATAATTTTACTTTCTATTATAGAAATGTATTGTTTAGATTTCATCATACCTTCAACTGGTGCTAAGCTTCCAATTTCCCTTGAAGTAAAATAACCTCAAAAAAACATATGTTTCTTAAAGTGTTTAACTGTTTGATTTTGAGAGATATTGCTCCCTTATGGCTTTCCAGCACTTAGCCTGATAAATCTTGGTCGAAACCCTTGCACAAGAAAAAGCGTTTCTTCACTAAATACAACTTTCTTCCAATCTTGAGTAGTCCAGGATTTATATTTCCTACAATGTTTCTTCATTGCAGGTGTTAACTGTATTCATTGGTTTTCTTGCGGGTCTCCCAGCTTCAATAAGCCTTCGTCGAACTGTTAATCACTCCACGCTCACACGCTAATTCTCTCTGAAGATCTCTACTTGTTTGTAAGGATACATTGTACCATTTTGTTCAAACTATTTGTCTGTACAAAGTATGGCATTGCGTTTGCGTCCACATTTACTCCTTCGTTTTGAATACAGTGTTCTAAACATAATTTGCTAAATTAATAATCCTAGAAACACTGGATTTTCTAACGCCAACTACGGCAGCAATATCCCTCACAGTCATAGAATATGCTGATTAAGGATAACAATTGTAGTCCTTTTCTGAAAGTGATATCCATTTTTCAAATGCAAGTTAGGAGACAATTCACAGAAGCGACCACTTTTACAACAACTTTAATGAAGCATTTTCGACCTGTCATGATAACATTACCAAGCCGATTCATACTTGTCAAGGACAGTTTTGGATTGAAAGATAATGAAATTGAAACTGGTTTGATGAACGGAAATTTTTAAAAAAATATATATATTTGTCCCAATTGATTTACCGAATACTCTACATTTCACAGAAAGAATGCATTGGGAGGTGCCTAAATCTTAGCCTAAACTAAGAAAGCTATCTGAATTTAGAGGTATACACATAATTCAACAATAAAAACCATTTAAAAGCAGCAATTATTCCATCTTTGTACAGTAGATCAGCAGAAGAGGTAAAAGTAGTATTGAATTCCATGGGATGGTGATGCGCAATGTCTTTGATCAGAAATGTATTTTGAAAATTTTTATTTTAAAAATATTACAAAAAATAATGTTTATAATCATTACAGTGCTAAATTTAAACGATCATAAAATTAAAACGCAGTCATCTTGAAAAGTTAGAGCAGATTCTGAATCAGCCAATAAGATGGCATTCGTTACTGTGAACATTATATTGATGAACAATCTAATTAATTCACTTTTGTGTGGATGAATAATCTTGGAACTGTCACTATAACTTTCATCTCATGCAGTGTAAGATTCTTTACAAAAAGTTATTTTTACTGTTTATTTTAAAGATTAAAAATACCAAATAATGTACTTCATCTATTTTTAACCACAAATATGTCAATTATTAGGGACCATTATACTATAGGTGTTAACCGGTTAAATACACCTAAGTAAAATTTATTTGAAAAATATCCCTTATTATTTTAATATGAAATTATTTTTTTAATATCTAGTTTTCTAATTCTTAAAAAAATTATCGTATTAAATAATGGTGAAAGTTTGAAATAAAAATGAAGAAAAAAAGTCATAGAGTAACAAAACATCAGAATTTATTTTTTAATTTTTGGAATTTTAATGCACGATTCATTCTTTTTCTAATAAAAAATATCTTTTAAAAATGATGAGAATGTTTTACTATTTATGAAATAACTGATCCGATTAATTTTGCGGCACTATTTTTAGAGCCACAAAGAAATAATTGATACCACAAAGTAATGATTTAGTGCCATTGTAATGATTATAACCATTAACTTTTCTCACTACTGCGATGAAAAAATATTTTTTTGAATGATAATCAATATTACGATATTACAAAAGCAAGGCTTTAGAATTCTTGAGAAAAAAAAATGCCAATTAAAATTTTCTTTGTAATATCCTTTTTATGCTGTAAGTGAAAAGAATTAAATAGTTCTGTAAGTGCAAAGAATTTTTGTTATTTCTGCTTTTTAGAATTCAAATAAAATTAGTGCAGTTCAAAATAATGTTTCATTAAAAATTTCCTATAACCGGTATTTTTTATTCTATTCATTCTAAAAATATATCAATATTTAAGTGTTACTAAAACTCATTCTGCAAAAACATAAAAAAAATATGTTTCAGAAATTTTATTTTCCTAGGATATTTCTAAGAAAATATTTAATCGAATCGTAAGAAATTT
Source organism: Argiope trifasciata (assembly GCA_026543055.1). Lineage (NCBI taxonomy): Eukaryota > Metazoa > Arthropoda > Arachnida > Araneae > Araneidae > Argiope > Argiope trifasciata. The sequence continues at coordinate 19,093 of JAPMOQ010030402.1, read as the reverse complement.
CGATTTAATTCCAATGGATCTTCAAATTCATGCTATATTCCAGAGAAATAAATTGATACAACGATTATTTATGAGAAGATTTTATCTCTCTTGTTGCTAATGTAAATTTAAATTCAAGCATTTTAAAAAAAAACATTCTTAAAGTAATGTTACTTCTGGTATTCAGATGATAAATTTAGTTTTATTGAAATCAGTAGAGCAAATAGTAAAATTAAGAAGAAAAATTTATAAAAGTATATATTTTATGTCCATTTCCTGATATTATATATATATTATGCTCCACTTTTTTAATTGATCCATCTATCTGCTTGCTTTGAAGACGATTAGTCATGTTCAAAATTTTATTAAAATCGTATATATAATTCTTCCATGCTTCAGTAATTTTTGGTTTGAATTCATTTTAAAAAATTATAAATGCTTCAGAAAATAAACTATGACATTTTAAATAAAGTGAATATTTAAGAAGTTGATAATTCAAAATCTGAATAAAAATATTGCTATAAATTTATCGTAATAAATAAAAATTAGATAGCTTGCCATTATTATTTTAATTGTTTTTTTTGAAATTGTAATGGCATCCGTTGTAATAAAAGAATGGTTATCATTTTTTATTGTAAATTTTATTGTATAATGTTAATGTTTTTATTGCATAATGTTAATAATATTTTTTTATTGTATTATCTTAATATAACACAGAAAAGTAGATTAAAAGGTACAATGAAAAATGTATTTATAAAGAAAAATGTTTCATGTTTTTGAAGCGATATAATTTAAAGCATTACTTTTTTGTCTTTGCAAAAATATGCAATACAAGAAATAACCAGAGATAGCGGTCCCTTCAAAAACTATCGTATGTTTTTCAATGAAGAAACTCTTAATTTCCTGCATTCATATGAAATTTTAGAACTTGAATAAGACCATAAATACCTTGCATAGCATTGTGAAAGAAAGGTTTCGGAAAGATCTTCGGAATGAATATATTTTTTTTTGGATTGAAATCAGAGCTGTATGCAAAACGTTTTGTATTCAGAATATCTCAAACTTAATTACATTGATTTAATTGAACGCACTATGAGATAATGAGCTGAAACGCATACAAAAATGTAGACCATTGATGGTCATTCCTTTGTCAGATTTGAATCAAAATTTAATAAAAGAAGTTCTTAGATTCAAACCATTTTTCCAGCTGTATACGTTTTTCAGATATGAAATTAACTTTTATTCGAAGAGGAATATAAACAGGTTTTCTCTGAATAAAGTTTGCACACAATTTTGTCTTACGTCCATATAACAAATTTTATTATTATGGTTTTTTCGTTCTAGTTTCAAGCGTTTTTAGTTATAGTATTCAGATTCATACGGATGAATGGACGGGCAGACATTGAAAAAAAATTCCGAATAGGAAGATTTGAGATCTGCACATTTTTCAAAATTCATATTTCGAATTATTTGATTGTTACATTTTTTCTGTTAGCCGTATATATGAATGAAAAAAATCAATTCTCGCTCTGTATTTGAGATCAGATTTAAATGAATTTAATAAACTGCTTATTTAGATACTGATCTTTCATATATCATTAATTATTAAGGTGTAAGCATATATAGTATTAAAGTATATATAGTATATATAGCAAGCATATATAGTATATATAGCAAGCATATATAGTATAGAGACCAGAAATATATGTATTTGCCGTCTCCGTTTGCTATGTTTCAGGGCAGGCAGTTTTTCAACTGTTCTGCCTATTGCTACCTTAATATGGAACACGTTTTATTATTATTATTATTTAGTTAGTTAGTTACTTGATGTGGCCCCAAAACAGGTTCCTGAAATAATTAATCTATTACAAGTTATTGTGCGCTCAATTAAAAAAATTATACGAAATAAAAAAATCATAAATTAAATTCAACTTTATATTCAATGTCTAAAGAAAGTATTTTCATCTTAATTTAACACTAGATATATATTAAATCCATGATTTTAGGCTTTAATGAAACAGTGGAATTTGTTTCAGTTCCGTTTTAATAAAAATATAATTCCATAGCTCCAACTTTGTTATTAAATTAAATTAATATTGTCTTAAACTTGGAGACAGAAATTAGTCTAAAAATAAAATAAAAGGCTTATTTTTTTAATATTTTTTAAAATTTATAAACAGTCAAGATAAAGCTAAAATTAATTTAGTGTGGTAACAATATTCAAAATAACCAAAATGTAATTAGTTTTTAATTAATTTATTTTAATTAAAACCTATAGTTTAAGTGTAATAAAACTGCAGAGTTGTGCAACGAACATAAAATGCGACACTTATTTCTAACACAGGCCTGAAATTGTTCATGGGCTAGAAAACCAATTCGGGTCTGTTCTTCTGCTATGAATAATTCATACAGTTTTGAAATTGAAACCGTAATTAATTTTTCATTTATGATCAAAACTTCCAATTCAATTTTTGAAATTGTAATATCAAAATATATATCACCATATTTGCTTTTACAATTTCAAGAAATATTTCATTCAAAATGTTGGAATGTTTTTCACAAATGGAATTAGGAAGTTGTTTGATATTCTAATTTTTTCAATGGCTTCACTGACTGGCTTCTATATAATATTAGCAAATTTGATGCTTATTATGAATTAAAATTTATCTAATGACAATCATACGTAAATAAAAAAATAATTGCATAAAACTTTCCGATAAAATAAATTACTAGGTGAACATTTTTATTGTTCAGAAGTAGAGCCTAATTTTTTTTTCGGTTATATGATAGCTGCAATTAAAAAGTTAATAGAGAAAGAAAATTGTTAAAGTTTTGTTAAGCTAAAAAAGGTTTTTTTCCAAGCGTTTTTTTTTCTTTATTTTGCAAAAAGAAAAGCAAAAAAATCAAATAAATTTTTCGCTTCAGTTATTTTTAAAACTCTTAATGTATATAAAGTAAAAAATAACAAATTCTTTCTTACAAATATCATTATATTTTTGAATGTTTTTTCATTCTTATATATTAGAAACATTCCTGATGCCTGATGAAAAGTAATTTTTAAAATGTCAGGGCATCATATGAAACCTATAATACTTTTTATCTATATTATTAAAATCGACATATCAATGATTTATAATTATGAGCGATAGAAAAGCAATGAAAAAGGACGTCTGCCTAATTTCTATGTTTTTCACAAAAACTTAAGATTTCTACAGAATGTTTATCTACTAAGAAATATTATTAGGTTTTCAATACAAAAATATGAATTCTAACTCCTGCATTCTCACATAAAAGTCAGTAATTGAAATTATTTGACCATGTAGCTTGATACATGATACCGAAATACATAACCAGCAAAAACAACCAATTATACTATTAAAATCATTTACATAAACATAGGGCTATTGGAACTTTACCACTTCATGATCAGTAATTGTCAGATAATTGTGAAAAATGTTTAAGTGACATCTGAATATCTGTCGATTTTTCGGTTTTGATAATTTTAATACGAGGGAAAGTTTCAAAATGATTCATTTATATCTTATTCTACCCACGAGACCAATACAGAATAGTTAATTTAAACATTGCATTAACCAGAAAATGTTTATTGCGATATTGTATTTCAGATAAATGATCAAATACCAGAGGAAATGTTTCGTTATATTTTTACTTTTGCAAAGTGCTACTGGGAAAACATTAATTAAGATATATACTATTCCATATAATTATTAAAATACTCAAGGGAATGTTCCTTTTATCCTAAATTTTGAAACTGACATGTTAATAAAATGAAAAAAGAAATAATCATTTCTTGGTGAAACATATATAGAACTGATTGAAACTGAATGATGATGAAATTATAAACATATTTTGACAACAATTATATGCTTAATTTAAACGAGGTTTAGAAATATTCAGTTCTTAGAATTTCGAAGCCATTTTAAGCAAACTGCATTTTCATGTTAAGAAATGCTTTTGAATGCACTAGGAAGCTTTTGAACATTTCTTTCAAGTCAATGAAATTGTTTTAAAATGTTTAGAGTGAAAAAATGAAGAATTGTTTAAAGTTTTCAATGAATAAAAATTGCAAAAAATATGCTGTTTATAATATTTTTTCCATTTCCATTTTTTAGTGAACTTGGTTTCTCAATTCACTCAAAAATAAAAAGTTTCTATAAATATATTGGCAATGATTTAATCTTGTTTTTTAACTTTTAAAATAATAATATAAAATATAAACAATTCTTTTATGTGCAAAATTCCATACAAAATTTTCAAATTATATGACATCCGAGGGGATAAAAGTGAATAATAGACATATCACATTAATTATGTAGAAATCACAAAACCTTATCCATTATTAACTAAATGTTTAGTTCTGTTTAGTTATATTAACACCCTGTTGTAAAGCAACACTAGAGCTATTTTGAGATAGATCTCGTACTTTTGAACCGTCAGATGACGAGGATGACACCTGGGCTATTAACTAAAGAATCTATGTCGTTATCAGGAATGAAAAACTTTCTATATTTCAGTAGTAAAGAAATGAGAAATCTTGGAAATAAATGTTGTTTCCAATGTAACGTTTAGGAAGCATGGGGAGAATGTGCTGTTTCAACTACAAAACATTAGAAAATTATTTATTTTTAAAACTATTTCGCTACCAAGAGTAAATAGTCTATGAGTCGTGATATAATAATTCTCAAGTTAATAACAACAAGGGTATTAAAAGTTTTCTGAGTCCACTGCAAAATGAAAATAGCGAGTGATTATGTGAATAGCTTTAGTTAAAATTCAAAGATTGTGATTAGTTTTAATAATTCCAGTCAAATTATTTCCAATATAATTTGATAATAGTAAAAATTTCAAAGAAAACTTATAATTGTGTCATTAAATAAATGCCATGTAAAATCCAAAAATACACGATATTTTTCATGATAAATAGCTTTTTAAATTTAATATTATTTCTCAGAAATAAATAAAAATAAGAGATAAAATAAAGATAATATTCGTAATATTCGAATATAAGGATAATAGTTTATACTATTTATAAATATTTTTCTTGTAAAAAATCAGAGAATAAAGTAAGCTGAGAAGAAGACAAAATTAAAACAAAGACTTTACAGCAGACATTTATGAAACCTTATTTTAAATTTACATCTCTGGACTTTCAGCTTCTTAAACATTTACGTTCTGTTCATTTTCATATAGAGGAAAATATTCCATATTTTGGGGAGCCAAAATAAAAAAGAAACACATTTTTTGAAATTGTGTTCCCAGTTGTCGATTCAAAAAGAACTATCCCTGGTAGTCATACCTTAATATATTTATGTATATTTGATATTTTAAGATATTGTAAAACATTGTAAATATTGAATATTGGAATAGTGAACATCGAGATAAAGTGCTGTAAATATTATGTAGTTGTTGCTTTGACCCAAATAGTTCCAATCCATTTATTCAAATATATATATATTTATAACTGCAAGAAGAAATCAGTAGCTTATTCTTGTGATATTTTGAGTTTAACTTATACACATGAAAATAAAAATATCAAATAAGGAATACCAATAATCAATCCTATTTTTATTTTTTCTTAAAAAAATGAAAATAGTAATGACAATAAAATTTGAGAATGTACAAAATGTTTTGTTGTGATACGAAAATAACGTGCTTTAACACTTAATATCCTGAAATTTTTATAATACATACGCTTTAAACAAATTACATAATGAATTTCACATTAAAACTCAAGTAATTAAATTTATTTTATTATGTAATCGAAAGCTATATATCAAAATTCATAAACTAGTTGAAACGAAAGCTTTATCTGTTCAAAGAATGAATTTTTTTTTGTTGAATTAATTTTCTTCGAAGATAAATGCTTTTTGTTAAATCAATACTAATAATAAAACGAATAACATGAAAAGCAGTGAAAATTTCTTAACTTAAATCGGGTTAGTGTAGTTTTTTAATTTATTTTTATTTTTGATTAACTTTCCACGATCTTTTCTTGCGTATAAAGTTGAACAGCCAAATATAAGTACTTTTATAATGCTTACTTCAATTTTTTACTCATATAGCATCTTTTCAACTTTGCAATAATATCCAATCAAATTTTTATCTTTTATTTTTTATTATCCTTTTTAGGAACATCATAAATGCCAATGATAGTGAAAATCTAATCTTTAAATTTAATTATATAAACCGTCTTGCTTCATCATTTCCAATATCTAGAATATAGTGATCCGCATAAGTGAATTATTTTAAATTTTAAATCAATAATTTTTTCAAGTATTCAAATAAAATTATTTATACATTATTAAGCAAGCTATTAATTAATTATTATTGCAAATTAATGCATTTTAAAAGGTGACTGATACCTAATTTAAAATTTTACTTAATAAATATAGCGTTTTAGCGCCTACCTCCTATAATTAAAAATCATGTTTCAGTCTCCTGCTGTCCTTGTAACGGTTCTGCGGAATAACATGGATATAGTTTAGAAGATAATTCTGAAGTCTTTATCTTTCTTATATTTTATTCTATAGCTCAGTAGCAACGGCAAATTAACGCAATAGGAAATTTAATTATATATTTAGACAAGATTAACTAACCAACAAAAAATCGAAACTGGAAAAAAATCATACTTTTAACTTACTTCATTAAAATTTTATTAATATACAAGCAGTATTTTGAGCTTTCATTTTACCTACTGTTTTAATGTTTATTAAGACACAGATACGTCACGTAATTTAAATAAAATTGATATAATAGTTGCGTGTCTTCGTAAAGCTCTTTAAGCAGAAATAGACACAGCAAACAAGCATCAGAGGATTTAACTTCAAATATCTTCTATGGAAATGGTTTGAATAAATATTTATTTCCTCCCTTAAATTCATAAGTTGATTATTATAAAATTGTTACAATCATGACTTAATAAGAAATTATTGAAGCTATGGTAAATGAAAGATTTGTATCAAACTATCATTTAGCTTATCTTAATTTATGTACATAAAGCTTAAAAATCATAATGACTTTTTCAACCTCAATCGCATTTAAGCTCATCTTTTATTAAGATATTAATACTTTTTTTATCTTTTTCAGTAGCATAATGTTCACTCAAGCATTCTATTAAGCAATATTAAATAGGCAACAGTATCAGTTAATAGAAAAAGAATATTTATTAATTTTTATATACTACTAAGAAAATCCACAGCGCTATGAAAAAAAAGTCCTTGAGAATTCCAAAAACACAAAATACTTTAACATAAACTGCCAAGGTATTTTATATGATAAATATGGCAATTTCCAGAAATGACCTGCAAAATAGGGTAGTTGTGTTCTCTATACAAATTGTTCAGTAGGATTTTGAAAACTTTTTGAATCATCGATAACGAATACATAAACATCGAGCATGCGTCACCCAAGTAATACTACTCTATTGGCTATTTGCTTCAGAATTGCGATTTGCTCAACAGTTGCTGTCAAAGTTCCCTGGAAATGTGCGTTTTGCCATTTCGATTGTCATGATACCCCACCAAATAAAAATGGGAAAGATAATATGTGATCACTCGAACAAATGGTGACTTTTCGAATTTTTCGAAATCGAAATCCTTGATCCGGTAACGAAAATAAGCTACTCTAAGAATTTTGTTTTAATATTTCAAAAAAAAGAGTGCCGTAATCTTTTGACGGTTTACCAGAAGTTATTGCTTCATTGGAATAATTGGTGAAATTTCTAGATAATAATTAATTTAAGAAACTGAAGAAACTTTAATTAACTGAAGAAAATGGGGTATCGTAGATGTATAATAAGACTCATTTATTTAAATTTGAGATAAATAGATCTTATTTTATACATTCTTTTTTTTTAAACTTTTAAATCGTTTTCAAATTTTAAAACACAATACTGATGTACATGTTGTGACAAATGTTTAATATTGTTTTTTTGCATGGTTGAATCTATAACCGGAAAGACCGATTTACAGTCCCCTGTGTTGGATGCAGCTTGGATGTCGCCAGTGATCCCAGAGCTTAGTGGCGACTTTGGCGATGAATTTGGCAATTTTGGAAACATAATATATAAAACTGAAATCTTACAGATTTTTGGCGATAAAGCTAATACAAAATGAGATATGCTTGATTGTTCTAGAACACTCTCCTTTGTAACTTGGGAACTACAAACGATTGTATTACAGAACTGAAGGCAGGTTTTAGCCTTCAGAGTTGAAATCTTGTCACTAAGCTGAATGAACTGTTTTCTTAAGCACTTCAAAAAGTTTATTCTTGTTAATATGTGCTGATGTGTTGTATTTTCTTTGTCTGTCAAGACTGCGAATTTGTTGACAACATACTCGTGACCTCGTGTTCACTAAAAGTCTTTGTTCATTCTTGAGGTCTGCTGATTATTTTCATAGCATAAATTTTCTATAATCGAATCCGGTAAATTTATAGACTCAGTGAAACTGAAGTTCTGTCACATTATAATAACAACGTTTTTGTAAATAGGTGTTTAATCGTTTGTTTAAAAATAATCTTATAAAACAAAGTTAATAATGTATTTATTTAAAGAAAAATTGATTTTCAGAATGAATTTTTTAAAGTATTTTTGCAAAGGGTGGAATAAAGTTATTACCACGACATACAAAACGGACTTTCAGATATGGGATGGAAATATAAAAGTTGCAAGTAATTCGTTTCAGATAATCTTCAACATTCCTGATTCTGATCACATACAAATGATTGTATTAACTAAAAGACTTAACTCAAAGATTAAGCAATAAATAAATTCAAATATTTTCTACATTCAAATGATTAGTTTAAGGTATCCGACTGGGTTCGGAGCCTTTTTTTTAAATATGCTTCAAATGCTTGTTATTATTCTAGGTTTAGTTTGAATATGTAACAGAATAATGAAAAATATTCAAAAATAAAAAATATTTTCATAACATTTTGAAAAAAAAAGGGAAAATTGTGGTTAAAAAACAGAAAAATTAACTGTTACGCCAACAGTTGTAGAGAAAAAAATTATAAGCAGAAATCAAAAATATTTTAAAAGAAGATTGTAATAACCAATATGCATGCTTTGAACTAAAATCTTTTGAATATGTGGAATATATACTGAGATATGGCTAAAACAATAGTATAAACAAGAATTTTTTGAAAGAAATGTGCTCAATTTGTCTATGAATCCCTGTAAAATGCCTAAAACTGCATTTATATTTTAGTTTTTAGTTCAGAGCATAAAAAATATTATATTAAACAATTCTACAAAATTTCATAAGAATATATTCAGAACATATTGAGATATTGTGTTTACGGTTGCAAAAAGTGCAAAAATTGAATTCTTCAGAAAAGGCTTTTAAAGTTTTTATTTTGAAAAAAAGCAAAATTATTATCTTTCAATAAGTCTAAAACTCTCCTGATTTATAAGTTGGACCTTCCTTTATATCATCCTTCACTGATTTATTTTTTCTAGATGCTCTTCTTTTTTTTCTGGACAGTTTTACAGACACTGTAGAATGTCGAATTGAATCGGCTATTCTGTTATCATCAATGTTGATGAAATCTTTGACTTGTTCTTTCTTAATAGGCACACCTAACTTTTCAAAAACTGGTAATAAGCCAGTGTATCCAGAATTGTATATTAAAACAGCAATATATGTGCCTAAGCGGAGAGTTTGAAGTTCAACAAATGTTTCTTTGGGTACAACATTCCACAGTACACCGTTAAAACTTTCGTTACAATTCTGTGTTTTTCCGTGCAGACATTTTTGCAATAATTTTTGGTCACACAGTTCCATATATGATCCTTTTATTTTATTTATGATAGTAGGTGATAGGCCTGGTTTCTTTTCTTGAAGTTCTATGCCTGAAAATCTGGCTCTCTGGAATTTACACCAACTATTTGGTCCTTCAGGGCACTGACGATGCATGGGATTATTGGTGCCGGAACAGCAGTGAAAAAAAGAGGCAATGACGGCACTTTGCATTTTTTCCAAATTTCCCACATTACTGCGAATGGCGATTCCATAATAGTTTTGCAGTCTATCTATAAATTTATCAGTTAATTTTCCTTTCCCACTAAGCCCTTTTGTGTTCTTTTTTAATTTACGGAGATGCCCTCCAACTCTTTTTTGTACATGACCAATGCACTCAAGTTTTTTAACTGAATTTTCACCATATATATCTTTTACGGTGCCAAGACCTTTGGAATCCCCATCACCGTAATATTCACTATATTGCAATTGTCGTAAACTTTCTGATCGTTCAAATATACGATAGGCTCCTACCACTTCCATATTGCCTGCAGACCCTTTATGATTAGAACATATGTGGGTTTTACTACTGTTAGTGCACCTAGAGATTTTGGTTTGACATACACGGCAGTACTGAGATAAGATTTCGATATCCAAAATCTTCCCAGTATCAATAGAAATGGCACTGACACAACCATTCAATGAGCTGTACCCACGACGTTGCCAAGTACCATCAACTGAAACACCACAGCTGATTATATCTTGGTTACTGGCCTTTTTCATATCTCTAACTTCTTTTGCAGCTGAATTCAAATTCAGTTGAGCACATGATTCAACCGTGTCCAGAAGTATCTTTTCTTGTTGACGAAATGAACACTTAGATAAAAAAGGTAAACTGAGAGTTGAACATAGTTTCTTTCCTGCAGTGTAACCACATCCTATCAACCTTAATCCAAACACAATAAATGTGTTTATACTGTTATTTTTGTTTGTTTTGGGAGTAGATGAAAAACCTTTCATGAATGGGCAATTTTTGCACTTCAAAACAAAATTTGAACACAGTCCAAACTTTGAATCCTCACTGAGATGTAAACCATTGGAGAAGCAATCAGGACAGCAAAGTACAGAAAATATGTTAAATAAAACAGACAAATCAATTATGCGATTTCCTGTCAAGTTATTGTTGATATCAGTTTTCAGAATATCAACATAAGAAGAGCAGTCAAGGTTCAATTTTGCTGTACTAGCAGTAGTGACATTTGAAGTTGATGCACTCACCTCATCACTTTGAGTAAATCTATTTCCATGAAAACTGCGTTTCTTGGAATGTTTAGATCTCATTTTAGGCATACTAAAACCAGAAACAGATTTAGAATATACCAAAAAAAGTGATTTGAAGTTGAAAAAAGCTCGTAAATGATTCACTTGAGAAGTATTCAATAACGAGGAGAAAATAAACAAACAGAACTTCAGTACAGCACATTTGTTGCCAATTTTAATGAGACAAATTTTGAAATAATAAATACATATACTTATTATCAGGCATAAGAGATATAAAATTATAATTTTAGTCATTTTTAATAATTTTTAACATCGAAATTCCTTGATGGATCGAAATATTTACATCAACTTCCGGTTTCGAAATGCCAATTCCGGTTTGACTTTTGTCACACTATGCTCAATTAAAACGGCCGTAACTTTATTTCTAAAGAAGGTAGAACAAAAAAAAGGACAGATTTGGAAAGCTAAAAGAACAGGCTTTGATATTATGCATTAAAAAAAATTTCGTTACTTTTGTCAAATTTGACGATTTTTACCCAGTCGGGGATACCTTAAAAACATTCAGTTATTACAAATAAAGAATCAGAATAAAGTCCCAAGAGTTAAAAATCATTCACTAATGGAATTTTGCTGAAATATACCTTTTAACCTAAACAAAAATTTTGAAATCCACTTAAATTTTTAAGCATAATATATATTTGATATGGTATGAAACATTCTTTAACTTAGCAAATACATTTCATTACTTTGTTCTTTCTTTCACTCAAATTTTGTAACCTTTACATTCAATTTATCGTGACACTTTCATTCTTTGAATTGTTTTTATAAAAATTCATTTTTAATTAAAAACTTTGAAAATTAGCCATCGATATCAAAGCAATTAAAATATATTTCCAAACACCGTATGAAACAATTTTCTCATTTTTTAAATATTTGAGTTAAAAAAGCATAAAAATCGAAATTCATTCGTACTTAAAAAGAATATTCACTATTATATGCAATAAGAAACTGTACTGCAAAAAAGCATTCAATTTAGAATTGTTCTAATAAATGTTTATTAACATCAAAAAGTAATATTAATGACCGTACTCAAAAATTTGACTATATAATTTCAACTGAAACTGAAACTCAAATAATGCGATATAAATCAAAATAAGTAAGAAATGAAAGCAGATATTTTATTATTTGATGGTATAAATAAAATTCAGTCATAACTAGTTGCTCTTCTCTAGAGGAATTTAAATTTAAAAATGTAGGTTTAAGAAGCTATTTTTCCATTCACATTTCCGTCACAACTTGGCAGCATTGTCACTCAGTTGTCTAAAGATAATAGATTTTAAGATATATTAATTAACTGATTATTACTAACTGACTTTGAAATGACAATACGCCTATTTAGTTTTTAACGAATATTATGTTCTGGTTTTATTAGACTTGTTTAGTCTTTGATTTCTTCACTCCTTGACAAAAGAAATTATAATAGTTGGCAAAGTTAGATTGACAGATTGACATAGGAAATTATAATAATTATTTATGAAAATGCAATATTAATATTTACCAATCAATGAAAACGCCATTTATAAAATAAGTTAATTATACTAATTGTTATTGAAGATTAAATATATCGAGTTAACAAGCAATAAAAAATATTTGCATAAAAATCTAACTATAGGTGTAAAAGAAATGTGAAATAGTTGCGAAGTTAAATTATTCATTTTCATACACTAAAATGAAACAGACAAACTTCCTTATTGATTTATATCTTATTTTTTATCCTTATTGATTTTCCCTTTTGAATTTTGTATCTTCCTAACTTTAATTTTTCTCATGTTAGAGCATTGCCTTCCGTTGCATATCAATATTTAAATAATATCAGATTTCTAGAACGGTCTTTTTAATAATTACTCTGGAATCAGTTTTATTTTGAGGATTTTTTAAAATCATCTTTTAAATAAAATCTAAAATATATCTATAGATATGAAATCTATAAATGAAAATCAAAATTGAAATAATTGGGAAGAGAATTAATCACATTTACAGATAAAAATAAAAGAGACAAAGCTACTTATTGATTTATAGTTGTAAAGAAATGGAATTTTCTATTATGCTAAAATCAAATTTTAGAGTATTACTTTACTTTGCATATCAATATTTAAGTACTAAAGTATACTAAAAGAATAAATAAGGCCTTATTAGCACCGACCCACAATGTTTTGAATAATTACTATGAAATTAGTCTTCTTTTGGAGATTTTTTAATTGCCTTTTATCATAAAGAAAGGAAATTAGCAGCTAGATTGCTTTTTAATATGTGTATAAAAACGGGTATTTTAAGAAAAAAAGTATTTTAGATTTTTAACATGCTTTAAAGAAATATAATAACATGAAACGAGTATGTAAAAACTTAATTATTCTGTCGATTTAAGTGTCTTGTCAAAAAATTTCATGCTTTTCTCCTTTAAAGAATTGTCATTTTTTCTCAAAGTAATCATTATTGAAATATTCCAATTTTAGTTTTGTAAAGTATTCTAGTCTTTTTTTAAAAAAAAAATAGGGATACTAAAAACTAAAACCATCTTTGAAGATTTTCCAATTTTTCTTTTATTTCATTTTTCTTTTTTTTTTCCATAAGTGCTAGTCTGTTTGAGACCTGTAGTTTTATAATGTAATCGTATTTACTTCAGAAAGGTTTTTTTTGTTGTATTCAATAATGATATTTTGTTTTTCGGAACACAAATTTGAATATCGAATTAAAAGTGCCTACTCTTAGAAGAGAAAACTGGAAAAGTATTAAATTTATCTAATAGATGAGAAAAACGCTTTTAAATTTTAATTTTCTGTCATAAAAGTACATCAGGAACAAGCTTTCATCGCAACTTTAGAAACTGTTCGGAAACTTTAATATTTTAGGTTTCCGTTTTTCCAAGTGATAATGTAAGAAAAAATTGCATCATATTTTTAAAAGCAATAAATCATCATAACCATGGAATAAATAAAAATATCATTTTACGATGAGAACTTTTACAAAGAAAACAGAACGCATTTTATTCTTTTGTTCATTAGTTAATTAGAAAAATATTTCATTTTTATGACTGATTGCTAATTGATTTATAGTAATTTTTCCCTTCATTAGCAGTCATTATGACAAACGTAGATGGGCTGACAGAACATAACGAAATTAATGTTATATGTCCGTTTTTAGAACAGAGATCAGTCATTATCAATTTTCCTTCGAACAGTTAAACTGATGACTGTTCATTGGTAAAGTAATAGTTACACCTAGTATACAAAAACAGAAATATTACAGATAATGTATAATCTGTAAACTTATGGTTTTACATACAAGCAAAAAGGAAATCATGTTTTTTTTTAACAATAGTAACATTTCTTTCATGTCGAAGATATTATCATATTTTTACAACTCCAATTGAAATCTGGACCGACATTACCGACTTTCATTCCTGTGAAACTCATCTAATCCATTCCTTTTTTCCGGTTTTTTAGCAATATGTTACCTATTAAGTGAATCCTGTTTTAGTCTTAGCAAAACTCCTTACTAAATAATATCATCACCATGCATTATGTCAGCCACAAGTTACGTTCGAAGTGTGGTGGTAAGTTCATAAGCCACATAAAAAGTTCCGGACCAGAGTGTACTCTTCTGTTTAGGGGTTATATCGCTCAGCTATGAACCCCAAAGTTCCGAGTTCAAACCTCACTTTCGTGGTACCCTCTACCGGTAGAGAAAGTTGCTATTACAAACGTTCGTCACCCGCCATAACCACCAGATATCACAGGAGTTTAACAGCTAGGAATTCAAAAAATCCGTGATATTCTCACCAAATCTACAAAGAAAACTAAAAACAGATGGATATTATTTCATTAAATAAATGAGAAAACACTTTTTTGTCTTTAAGGCATAAGGATATTTGAAAGGAACTGAGGCCTTAAAATAAATAATATATACTAAAAATATTTCAGATCGTAAATCATACAGCATCATATACATAATAAGATTACAACTATGAAACACATTATCTATATTCTTTTTCATTTGAATTTGGCTGGCTGCTAAAGAAAAACTCATCTGACTGTAAAATACAATTCTGGGTTTGTTCATTAAGAATTGAGAAATAATAGTTCTATTCATTGCCCTAAAAACATAGATAAGAAATTTTACAATAGATAATAAAATAATTTAAGAAAAGTAAATATACTGTTGTTGTTGTAGTTACTGACGGTACTTTACAAACTTGCTGATAGAAAGCTGTCAGCGATTTAAGCCAAAATCAATGTCCTTTGTTTTTACAGTAGCGCCAACTGGGACCAAGAATATAACGTAGCAATTTCATGCTCCACATTCGATTTCACAATGCCTTTTTAAAGGGGGACACATTCACAATACCCACAGATAGAACACTGAATAACAACCATACCCAAACCGGTAGAGGGGAAGACAAGTTAACCCCATGATATGAAGCTGACGTAATTATAATGTATGTCTCAATGGTTATTAAAATGAATTTGATTTTTTATTGATATCAAAATCATTTTATGATTCCATGGTTACATTTACCTTTTTACTGATTTTATTTGATTTTTTTCATTGATATTTTTTTTCTTATGTTGTCAAATACCTCATATTTGAATAGATAAAAAAATGGTAGAAATATTGAAATTGAATTCATATCGCTCTCGTATGGAATTTTAGGTTATGTATTCTAAATCGTATATCACTGAATGTAATTAGCAGCATATAGTTAGATTTATTTTCAAATTATTTTTAACGGTTTACTTATAAATATATGCATGGTATTAAAAAAATGCACAGTTGTAATTTTTTATTTAAATTAAAAAGAAAGCAGAGATGATACTGTGATTTGTATCATAAATAGTTTTTTTATTTACTCTGTGATATTTTGTTCTTATCAATAAACCCAGTAAAATCCAGTTTTTCAAATCTGAAGACATATTAATAACGGGCATTTGATTGAATGTTTTTGATTATAATGGGGCAAACTTTAATAATCGGTTATATATTTTATTTCTGTCATTTTTCTTTAGTATTAAAGACTGAATTTCAGAACTGTAATTTCAAAATTTTGAACGCATTAATTTCATAAAAAAGCTCTAAATTTTTAAAAGTCAATTTATTCCTAGTGTATAAATCAATTGAATAAAATGTTTATGAATAAAGTAAGTAGATCATATAATGCAATTCCAGCTAACAAGAGTGGAGAAGGCTGTGTCAGCTCAGGAATGACCTTTAGCTCTAAAAATAGTACGAACTATTCAGCGATTAGACTTTATTTTGGAATAAAAATTCACTTATAAAACTTCTAAAAATTTATCTGGCAAATATGTGCAAAAAATGTTATAATGCTGGTCCAAATGGTGTTCTTTTTTAAGCGTTTGCACTTATGATGCCTCTCACTGACCATTCAAGGCGGGACATCATTTTGACATTCTTTTCAAATTATTTTTTCAATAAGATTGTTAAAAACGTCTACAAAATGGTAAGAAGATGTAGATTAATTTTTAAAGAAATAATTCTTTAAATAATTTTGCACATTTATTTTTCAGTGCAATAATCAAATATTTGCATTAAATTAATAACTATGCATCGTATTACTTTTGCGTGTGCATAAGGTTAGTAATACTTTTTACCAAATCTAATTTTTACAGACAATTTTGAAAATGATTTTTTTTGTTGCAATTGAAATTCAAAAAAAAAAATATTTTTAATGGAAGAAGAGTATATCAAGGCATTAATTATTATATAGAGGTTAGAGAAATTAACTGAGTATCATATTAATTAAAAGTATATAATGGTTTTAAAATACTATTTGATAAACACTTCAAAAGCTAGATTTTGAATTTAAAAAAAAGCATTGATTTTACTTTTCTAAGTTTATGCTCAACTGATTAATAGCAATTTCATGTTTATAAAAATAAAAAAATATATTCATATTAGATAAACGGATAAATATTTTTCACCACCAATAAAAGAGAATCATTCCAACATATAAATCTAAACATCCCAAAGAAGCTGAAACCTTTGCAGATGCTACAATATGTAGTGATCGTATCCTAGTCTTCATCTATAATACATTATTTTATGCCTGAATTGATAATAAAAATGACTTGTTTTTTTATAATTTAAATGAACTTCAAGAACATTGTACTTTGACCATTCTTGAAATTTAAACAAACTATGTTGGTGACAATAATACTAAAATTATCATTGATTTAATTTATTAACTTTCAACTCCGAGTAGTCATACGATTCCGATCTTCATGATTTGCCTAGAGATCTGACAGGGGAACTTAATGCAAAACGCTGACATACGACTTAGCTTAGTAATGGATATATAGAAAATATGGATTCAGACATTTTTTTTCTATAAATGTACTTAGAGAACATTCCATCAATATAAGCTCTCCTACCTCAGAGTTTCATAGGAAAATACTAATAAAAAATTAAATGCAAATGTATGCCTAATAAAGATTAATAATTTTAAATTTTAATTTTATACTTATATGTTGTTTATATCTCTATTGTATATTTTAATGGGCTTTCAAATACCATGGATTTTAATGGATTTCATTAAAACAATATGGCTAAAAATTATCAACATAATATAATTTGATACTTGAAAATAACTTAAAATGCCTTAAACATATTATTCATACATGCGCTAATAAAACACATTACAATAAGTCAATTCATTACACTTATATGCAATTTTAATCGCAGCAGACAAGTTGTCACCCAGCCAGCCTTCATTAAATAGACCATCATCATTCCTGCATGCATATAAAAATTCCAGTACAATCCCATACACATCTTTTATAAGAGATAAGTCCTGCCATAGCTTTTGCGAGTAATTACATACAAGTAAAAATGAGCTTAGTTATATGACAGCGTATGTTAAGCTTAGTTATTTCATTATGTTAAGCTGAATTATATGACTATGAGGAAGAGCTCAGTTATATGGCAATTGCTCATTCCAACTTCAAAGGCATTTTCCTGAAGATTATTTATAATCAATCCTGCACATATTTCACTAATAAATTATCTACGAACATATTTTAGTGTTTTTAAAAATTATTTAATAATTATTTTATTTTCCACATAGTTAAAAAATAATGTGAAAATTTTCGAAAAATAATGTAATGCATAGAAATAACTTGTTATTTTCATAGTCCATATTTTGATCCTGACATGGGTATAAATGAATTAGTAACCTTAGAATAATAGTAATTTTGATAATCAAAAATAATTAAGAGACTAATATATTTATCAAGCATTTTAAATTTTATCATTAAGATTAAGAGGACTGGAAAAATACATATGCAACTGGAAATGAACCATACAATATGATTGTCTGAAAATACTTATATTTCAGAAAAAAATGAAACTTGTATAATAGTGCTCAGTGAGTTTCCAAATCTTGAAAATTTTGCTTTATTAGTGTCGAAAATCGAGTTTTCTTTTTAAATGATTCATCTCTTATTTTTGCAAAATTCTTGAGAGAAAGTTAAAAAATTATAAAAAAATTAGAAAGAAAATCAAAAGTAATTGTATTTACATCCTATCTCTTATACTTCAGAAAGACCTGAATTATTTTCTGCAATGGATGGAAATCAAGTTTGATATTAATCCTCAAGTAGTGAGGTGAAATTTAACTGGCATTTCAATTACACTTATATTAAATTTTCTAATGAATGTATTAGAAGGTAAATCACCAGTATATTTTATAGATATTTTCTTGATATATAGATATACTTTAGAAATTATTCAGAATGAATTATAATTGAACAGATTAAAATCATTAGAGCATTCCTTTTTTTTCTCAAATTGTATAGTTACAACAAATAATATTCTCAAAAAATATTATTTTATACTTTTTAAATTAGATTCATTTATCCAGTATTTAAAAGCATATATAATGGGTAAAAATGGCTCTTTTTTATTTGCTTATGTGGCTTCATAGCATGGTTTTCTAGAGCATTTTAAACATACATATTAAGAGCTAGCATAAAAGTCAGCCTTTAAACTCTGTATATATA
>JAPMOQ010030393.1:0-15030 GCA_026543055.1 Argiope trifasciata | reverse complement strand
CTATCCTAAGGTGTTTAAATTTTCAAGAAATGTCAAAATCACTTTCAATGTTATAATTTAATTAAACTGTCTTGAAAAGTATAAAATATATATATAAATATTTTTATTGTCTTAATTTATTACGCGATATGCTCAAAAATGTAACGAATAATAAAATGAGGAAGGATTGAGAAATCAAATTACTCAGCTTTTGCTTAAAATTTGATAAAAATCTACGTATTTTATCGTTATTCCATACATCATATTTCAACCGCCTAGCTCAAATCGCCAGCAAAAATCAACCGCCTAGCTCAGTTTTGAGTTGCGGTATTCACAAACAGACTGACATAATGCTAAAATTATGTTTTTCTGACACAAGGAAATCTGAAACGCGAAACTTCGTCAAAATCTCGAGTTCAACTTCTTTTTAGGCTTACAGTTTGCTTCTATATTTTGTGGGAAAAAAATGCATGCAAAGGCTCATTTCACACCAATACATTGTGTATTAAACAAACACATCAAATGCCATTTCTATGCGCCTCAGTGAGCATGAAAAAAGAAAACATAACACTGTTCAGTGAAAATCTTCACAAAACCTCAATGATGCTCAGGTCAGTGGAGGTCACAACTGATTCCACTTCATCAATATACTTATCTAAATTTCAGCACTGGAAGCAATCCGATATCTGAAGAATAATGGAAACTTATCTGTAAGAATGGGAATGTAATAACAGTTGGCTAGGATCTTCTTCCTCAAGATAACGAGTAGCTCAAAAACCATGGCTGCCTGAAAATATACTTCCCGGCGGTCATGCTCAAATCATACGAAGATACTGCGCTTATACAATCCTCGAATCGTCCCCTCCCCAACACCACCACTTTACTTATGAAACATAAGTTTAAAATGAAATGCTTTTGCCAAGGCTAACTAGATCAGTAATAGGAGCACTCATTGCCCACCTAGCAGAAATAGAGAAACGGTTAATTAAATAGAAAATTTAAATAAATGTCAGGCAGTATTACTCACTAGAAAAAGAAACCCTCCTTTTTGCCAAAGGACTCATCAGAGGTTCCATTAAGTGGGAAACCCACAGCAATATCTTGGAGTCATCTTAGATAAAAGCCTAACTTTAAGAGAAAAAAACAAAAAGGCAAAAGGAGCAATGTGCCTACTTGCGAGGCAGAACTCAAAACTCTCGCTAAGGAATAAACTTCAGCTATATAAATCACTGGCTGCGTTCACTTATAAGTTACGCCTTTCCAGTTTGGAGTGCGGCAGCAAAATCTCACATAAAAAAAAAGCTTGAAACGGAATGGCTAGACAAATTGCCAACATGCCTTGGTTCATAAGAAACAAAAACCTATTGAAACATCTTCGGTTAGCTACAATTGAAGCATTTTTCAAAAAATTAGCAACAAATTTCTATCAAAAATTCGATATAAAATATAGTGAAACGATTCGAGAAATACTGGTATACGCAGAGCCAGCCTTTTCTATGAAGGGGCCCAGGTGCAAGAAGCCTACAAGCTAATTATTTCTGAAGTTTAAAAAAAGAACATGGACATTTAAGTGTTCTGAACACTTGCTTAGCCGATGATAACTCTTAACTTTAATTTGCTGACAGAGAGCTCAACGCTTGCTGAAGCAACTGGCAACGTAAAGAAAAGTTTTATACAGTTAATGCATTTAAAAATAACTCATTATAATTATTATTTAGTATTTTCTTTATTTTTTACACTTGGAGAGATATTTCCTGGGCCTAGACATGGTTATATCTAACAATATTAAGCAGTTTATGTAGTGAATCATCATATTATTATATACTGTACTAAAAAATAAGTTATTGCAAATCTACTTACTTATTTTGCATATTTGCCAGGGAACCCAACCTCAGAGGCCAGAAGTCGCGGCATTCTGTCTTCACATGTCTGAAGGGGATTTCTTTGTTTGTAAATCAACACCCCTCCACCTCCTTTGGTTGGTATCACCTCGATTATCGTCTAGTAACGGCGTCAGACGACTCTCAGCCAGTCACCTGGAATCAAGCTTGTATACTCTCAGTAAGTGTAAAAATTATTATTGTAAAGAACACTATTTTAATTCTTAATCACAGTCTGGGCCTCCCGCAGTTGCCTGACCTTGCTGCATAGCAACCGCCTCGCCCCCAGATAACCGACCCTGGGTACACGACCAAAAAATAATAATTGGAATCTCAGAAGTCTAAGGATGCTTCTCCACTTATTAATTGACCCACTCCCTCACTCGTCAGCAGGAATGAAACCCTCTAATGACCAATAGATTTATTAGGACTAAATATACCATTTCAGCAAATTCTTATAAGTCTCAGTAAATCTAAACAGTCTAGACAGACGAGACTGCAGAGCATAGTTGAGATTTGAAAAAAAAAAATCCTCTAACCATCAAAATTATTCATCTATAATTGCATGTTGCGGCAATTCCTTACTGTTTGCTACGAAACTGATATCAAACCATCACTGTCTGATAGCATTTCGAGGTGGCATTACCGGTACAGGAACGGCCAGGAATTGTCGCATTGGATCTTCTTTTTTATTTCAGGTCTCATCTATCCTCTTTATTTTTGTCTATATAGTAGGTCAAATTCGACTTTAATTTCCTAATAACTTCACAAAGGACAAGCGTTTTAGATTTTTGCAGACTTTCAACCCTTAAATCTTGCACGTGTTTGTATTCTAGACCTGGCGCGACAGTGGAGGAAGTTTTGATCATTTAGTCTATCTTGGCGTCGGACATAACGGCGCTAAAGGAGTCTTATACTAATGCTTAGGTAAGTCCGACGCTTCCAACTGTTAGAATACCTTTTAAGGCCCTATCACACGGTGACATTTTGTCTGCGCTTTTCCGTTTCTACCCTCAAAAACCGGTCAAACAAGTTTCATAATCGACAATTTTTTCTAACCAGCTAGAAACTGCCATCGGAAATATTGTCCGCAAACGAAATTCAACCAATCATGTGAAACTTTGAAGTGACGTCACACAAGTGACGTCACTTTCGTTGTCGTTTGCTGACTGAAAGCGCCGACGATATTTTGTCGCGTGATAAGGCCTTTATGCTGCATGCGGCAAAACGCTTTTATGTCGCATGTTCGTATTAGGGGATTAAACTACAACTGATGGTGGAAGTATGACAATTTCATAATAGACATTCTTATTATTATGTTCTTTTCCTACTTACTTACATAGGCACACACATTAACACCAAATGATATAAAATAAAATGAAAAATATTTAAAAATTCACTTGAATCTCAGATAAACATTTAGAAACATGTGATGATTGTGATGCATTGTGATATAAATGAACTTGATTTAATAAAATACTTAAAAGATTAATGAGACTTCTAATTATAAAACTGCAAATAATTGATGCAAGAATGAAATTTGCAAATCTAGAGATAAATTTAGATGGGAAAATTATTGGAATAAATCAGAATTCACAATCAATTGAAAAAATATTGCTGTTGTTTTTAAAAAATAAAATAGTTTTTATAAAAATAGTCTTATTATTATTATTATTTTAATTTACGATTGGGAATATTATATTTCGATTATTTTGTCAAAGATCAGATCACAGATTTAATCACTTAAAATGATTTTTTTAAATATTTATTTATTGAACACTTAATGCGAATCTTAACTGTTCATCAATTAATTCCTTGGCTCTCCTTTTAAGATTATACGAGGCATTTGCTGAAGCTATTTAACATTATTTCTGCCTTTTAAATTTGTAATGGAGAAATATGTAAATATAAAAAAAATTCAATCTTGTCTTTTCAAAGATGAAAATTACATCATTGAATAACAGAACAGACTCTGAAGTTAATTAGATTAGACATTCGATTTTTATCATAGATCAGTAGATTTGTGGATATTGTCTAAGTCCATTTTATTTGCAACCATTTTTTGAAATAACATTTAAACTTTTTAATTTCAGCTGTGAATATTCAACTAGAGTTTCTCTACCTTGGAATGTGTGCTAATTTGAAGACCAGTGTTGCCGAGCTGAGTGTCACTACTTTGGATATGTTTCTCACATACATGATATCATCTTAACTATATTTCTGACTTTTATCTGAACAGAAACTGCTGGCACTCATTCATGTAAATTTTGCTTTTCTTCTTTTTATTTTTTCACTGGATTTATTGATTAAATCTTACTTATAAGTAAATCCTCAATTCATCTTGCACAACCAACCACTTACTTAATCGCATCAGTATGCTTTTACTGTATTCTCCTGTTACATCCAGAGGATAAGAGCTTGGTTTTGGGACGGACACCTCAGCTGGCACATCCCTCTCACATCACACTATACCAGCGGGAGGATATTTTTCCTGACAGATTTAACGTGCAAGAGACCTCCTTACACGACGGTTCTTCGGTGGAATCGAGTCTCGAACCTGAAACACTCCGGTTCTGAAGCCGAGACTTTACAACCAGGCCAACGATACCCCGCCTGAGAGTAACAGGAAACGGGTTTTTACGTTCTCAATGTATATCAAGTGTACTTTAAAATGAATTAAACGATATTAGGAATAACAATCAATCACTGATTTAAAACATGATTATAAATTTATAAATTATTAGAGATTTTACTTGAAATTTTTGACTTTTCTATTTTTTACAAATGAGATCATTCATTTGATAAGTAACTCAGAAAAAATATTTATAAGATTTGGTCAAAATATATTGAGAATTAAAATGGAACTATACTTCTTTTAACTATATCTTTGAATTAAGTCATTATGCTTATTACTTATAGCATATTTTTACTTTTTTGTATTTAAAGTTTAACTATATCTAAGTCAAATGTATGCATCAAAAAATTATAAATTATTTGTTAAAAATTTGTTTAAGTAGTATTTAGTAGCATGAATATTATGACATTATTTAATAGATTAAAAAAGTAAAGTATAAAAAATAAAATGTAAATTGATATGAAGGAAATTAAGTAATAATAAGCAAAATACTATTTTAAATCCATGTTACTCTACATTTCATATAAAGGATTTTCTTTCATAGTAAATGATTATTTATTGATTTCATCAAAATTAATTGCTATTATATCTAGTCTCAATTTTGATTCTTAAAAATTAATTTAACTTAAAATGAATGCTGGATAATAATATTTCAATGTAGTATGGTAAATAGGTAAGATAATTATTTAAAGTGGAAGTTTACCTTATCTGTGAGAATTATGGGATTTAAACGCAATGATTGCAAGCCCTGTTATGTTCCAATAGAATACCGACCTCTGTGGAAAATTCAACCAGTGTGACAGACGCCACAGCCTATATTAAATTCAATATCCATGGCGCCGTGGATATTCACTGTATTCTATCACTGCTATCATTATACAATACTATCCATGGGAAAGTAGCAAAATGCTAACAAAATAGCTAACTGGTTATCTATTTCATATTGCCTTCTCATGAGGACATTTAGAAATCGCATATGTGCACCGAGTCTTAATATTTGAAATCTAGAAAAAGACTCTTCTAATATGAATTAATCAGCGTAATAAAATAATTAATTAGGCTGTTGCTAAAAAAACCGTTTGTTTTGTTTTTTTAAATTTTATTTATCTATTTATTTACTTACTTTCTCGCGCATGAGTGCACAAGAGAGAAAGTTTCGCAAATGTCGGGAAAACCGACATATATATTTTGACAAATCTTTACTTTCAAACCACTATGAGTCCGAAAAACACATTTTTGGAATTATACCTGCCAATCTGAACAAGATAACTGCAGAAAGCATTCAGCCAAACGAATGAAATTTGGTACATGGATATCAGAATTCGGACGAAATGAATACTCAGAGAGATTTTTGGTTTGCATGTCCAAATCCAAGTTATCCCTATAATTGCAAACTCTAAAAAAGCCAGATATATGAAATTAATACATAGTTTTAAAATCTAGAGTGTGGATCCTTATCACAATTTGATCCAAATCCATCAAAGAGTGGACTATCTGCCCGTCTGTATATTAACATGCATGTAAAAGCAATAACTCGAAAATGCAAACATTTAAAAAACTTTAATATGGTATGTTATCTTTTAACTCTAATTGCTGTTATTTGTTAAATTTTGGATTAAGTCTATCAAAAAATATCCCTAAAGCGAATATTCAGATATTCTTAATATACAAGAAATCGGAAAATCTCGTTTGCAGAGTATTGAAAAAAAATTCAGCACTCATGTTGTCTCGACCACGATCTACAAATTATATAAAGTCCATATAGCAGCATTATTAAGAGAACTATTCTTGGAATGTTAATCCTGCATTAAATATATTTTGAAATAAAACTGAGAGAAAAATTCTATTCTGGATTTTATCCAATATAGCATAGTTTGGGCTTAACCTAATTTAGGGGGAAGAATCGAATGCTAATTTCAGAAAAGTACCTATTGTTTTTGTTTGATGATTCAAATGTTTTCACATATCTGCTTTGATTACAAGTTAAATGTCTATGGATCACTTATAATATTTTTTTTTTGTATTATCCGTTCATTTTTCTGCGAATAGACGAATCAACAAATGGTCAACTGTTTGACAGATTTGTATCAAAAATATGATACACTGATTTACAATTGTAGTAATAAAATTGCATGCCCAATTTTATCCATATCGATTGTTATTTCATGACGTATCGCTTTCTCGTGCACGCTGATAGATAGATGTTCCTTAGAAGGATTTATTTTTTTTACCACTTGATAAAAACATACAGTTTTTTGTGAATATCAAATACAAAATTTCAAATATAACTGATTGTGTTTCGGAACTATGATATTCACATGCATAAAAATAGACAAACCAATTTTTTTTTAAAAAAAATTATGCTTACTTTTTTTTATTGAGAGATGTTTAAGCCATAACATTAAATCAGAGTTTCGAGTTCAAATATTTTAACATTTAAAATATCTTCCACTTCTCTGCTTTGTACTGGAGAAAATAATGGAAGCTCACTGCTTTATTTTGAAATATATATATAAATAAATTTTAAATAATTTTATTTTATTTTATTCATTTAAATAGAAAATTTCAGAATTAATTTCTCTACTGTTAATTATGAAAAATATTTGTAATTTACTATTGTAACGTTTAAATATTTATCACAATTTCACCATATATCACATCATCATGTTTCTTTACACGTAAAGGTTTATGAATACACTTTTATATATCAATATCAAACAATATTACTTGAATTATTGCTAGAAAATATAAAATTTCACACTATTAAGCAGTGGCATGAGAAGCAATTTTATATAATGCCCCCTTATATTAATTTAGTATTCATTAATTACCACATAGCATAAAATGTTAATAATCAATCATGAAAATCAGGTATTTTTGATTGCTTTATAAATTGTTTTAGAGCAAAATAATTTATTTCTGCTTAATATTACTACTTTAAAAAATTAAAAATTTCTCTTTATTTATGACTACGGTGTTGCTGCCGCAGAAGAAATAATCCTGGAAATATCGTTTGGAAATAGTTATCTTGTTTAATTAAAAGTGATTGGAAGAATTATATTTATTTTCTTGTTGGCAATAAACAATTGAAATTGAAGGTTATAAAGGAGAAGCATAAATAGTGTTTATTCTATTTTTATTATTCTATTCTAGAAACAAATATTCATTTTTAAGTTTTAGATGTGTGTATTCTTTTAGGATTGTAAACTTTGGTGTTCTTACAGAACGGTAATGAAAGAAACTATTTACTGTATCTCGTGATTCGTTTAATATTTGTTCAGTATTCTCAAATTTAATATTAGAAAATGTGATTAAAATATTTTCTTTTAAAATTTATTAAACATAGCAAATATATTTATACAATGAAATCTTTTCTATAGTTGAAAAGTTAAATTATTAGTACAAAATTATTTGTAATCTAATAATTTCGGAAGTTACTGAAAAAAAAAAAGCTAAAATTTTAGCAATGTTTACTTAAAATTTCAAACGTATAAGATTCGTTCCCTTAAGACTTTCTCCCACACTCTCTAATTAAACTATTACCTCAAAGAAAGATATACATTGCATTTACGTGCAGTAGCTACGAAATATTAAAGTTTAGCTTCAATTTAACATCTTTACTGAATCTGTTGCGTCTCCTTCGTGAGATATTTGTTGGTTAATCCATGGTTAAAAGATGCGGTAAATAGATCAGAAAATATTTTTTACATATTAGATCAGTGATTCTCAACCTGTGGGGCGCGCCCCCCTAGGGGGGCGCGAGCTCACTAATGGGGGGGCGCAAGCATATCCAAGAGAAAATGTTATTGAAAAATTTGATTAAGAGACTGAAAAAAAAACACACACACACATACAAAACAAAATACATTTCGACATATTTAACAATTAACTTATTAAATTAAAACAACTTACTAAATTAAAAACAATAATAATTATTAGTGATTTCCTTGGGCCTATCTTGCAGAATAAAGTTTTTCGAAGGAGGGTTTAATATTAGAAATAGACACCTTCAGTTCTTTTCCCATATTTTGTCTTCAAAGAAGCCACAGCAGAAAATCCAGTTTCACAAAGGTAAGATGTTGAAAATGGCAGTAGAATTGGAAATTCCCTTGTTTTTAGTGCAGAAAACTCATCATCCACTCCTGCCCAAAATTCAAAGAGCGATTTATTACTAAATTGTCTTTTGGTTTCGCCAATTGCCGTGAAGTTTATAAAGGTTTCTTCCTCTTCAATTGAGAGTCCTTCGGGAGTATTTTGAAATGGATCCATCTCACACTTGTAACTTGATATCAGTTTGTCGTCAGAAAGAAATTACTTTTTAAAATTCTTTGCTAGCATTGCTAAATGATTTTCAATGGTTACAAAAACAACTTTTACATGTTGTTCTTCAGCCTTGTAAGTTTTAATACTGTCATTCAAATTTGCAAACATTGTTAAATTTTCTTGCTTTAAAAATCTGCTCCACAATTCCAATTTCCTACAAAAAGTATTAACTTTATCACTCATATCCAATGTATGTGTATTTGCTCCTTGCAGTTGAAGATTCAAGTTATTTCATTTCTCGAATATGTCGACCATGTAGCTCAATTTCATCACAAATAAACTATCGCGAAAATTCTCAGCTTCCGGTCTGTTTTCCTCTTCTACGAAAACGGCGATTTCTTCTCTTAATTCGTAAACACGTTGCGAAAATTTTCCTCGTCATAACCATCTTGCCTCGCAATAAAATAGTAACGCTGAATGTACTACACCCATGTCTTAACAAAGTGCGGAAAAGATTCTTGATTTCAGGGGTCTCATTTTTATATAATTTACTAGGGTTACAACCGTAGTTAACACGATATTCAAACCAGGACTCATTTCTTTGGAAGCCAAAGCTTCTCTGTGGATCATGCAATGTGCCCAGACGCACTGTGGCGATTTTTGTTTCACAAGTGCTTGAATAGTTTGGAATCTTCTGGACACAGAACAAGCAGCATCGAGGCATATTCCGACGCAACTTTTCCATTCTGTTTGCCTCGTTCATAAAATCATTTAAGATAGCAAATAATGCGAGTGCTGTTGCTTTGAGTTCTATTGGATTGCAGAAAAGTAATTCTTCTACTACTGACAAATCATCACAAAATCTAACATAGGCAATGAAATGAGCATCTTTATTACTATCTGTTGCCTCATCGAGTTGTATTGAAAACAATTTGTCACGTAACTTCAACAAAAGATGACACTCTATATTTTCAGCTATATCAGCAATTCGACGGGCAACAGTATCATTTGAAAGAAGTATAGACTTCAATGGTTTTGCAAAATTATCTCCAAACATAATTTCTACAATCTCAATTGCTGACAGAATAAGCTATTCACCAATGGTGTGAAGTTTTTTTACATCCAGCTATTTTATATGTAACTTTGTAAGAGGCAATTAAAGCTTTTTCATTCACCGACAAGGCTTTTTTAAACAATGATTTTTGCTTTTCGTATGATTTTAATTTTAATTCAAAGAATTCTCTGGGTTTGTTTACGTACTCACTATGAAGCGTTTCCAAATGTCGTTTAAGTTTATTAGGTTTCATGCTGTCTGCCGCCAACATTTTTGAGCAAATGATACACAGGGGCCTTTCTTCTTCATTTACTTCAGTACTAGCGAACCCAAAATTTAAGTATTCTTGAGAATAATTTCTTGATTTTATTTTCGGAACCACTTTCGTCTGTGTACTTGTTGGTGCTTGTCTATCGTCTAATGCTCGCTTACGCCCGCTTAAAAATTTATCCATGATTTTGCATAAGTCTGCTGCCGTGAATATTTAATGTGGTGAATTGCAATTACACGAAAATATATATAACATACACATTCAGAATAGATTCAATAGCGATAGAAGGATCGACTCGAATGAGATTATATGGAATTGATATTGGTGTCATAGAACTTTCTCCTTCTCTCTAAGAGAACACATTTGTTCACATCTGCGCACGCTCCTAATTTAACTTAAGCTGACCAGACAAATCGAAACTTCTCGAGAAAACGTGACAATTCCCGACATGGCGAGAGGCAAGAGCAATAAAAAGGCAGAGGATTCTTGTTTTTTCAATGCTGAGGATCATTGTTGCAAAATGTCAATAAATTTCCGTATTCTTGGTGATTTGTAAAGTTTAAAATTAAGGTTGTAGTGTAGGTTCAGCGCCAAAATACACTATTATTGTACACATTTTATTGTATGCGGTGAAGAGGGGGGGGCGATGAAAATTGGGCCGTGAATACTAAAAGGTTGAGAAACACTGTATTAGATGATTTTAATATGCTTATAACCATCCCATAAGTGCAAATAATAAGTAGTCTAAGTTTTATCCAAATTGGATGAGCGGACGCATCTGAGACATACAGACAAACACTTATTTATATAGATTCCAGCTAATCAACAACAACATAAAACCGTTTCTGATAAGTTTATGTGAAAAATAAATGCATAAAGGGTTCAAAGAACATAATTAGAGAAGGGATGGTTAAATCTTTTATATATGACAATTTGAATTCATATTTAATGAAACCATAATAATATTTCAGATACATTTCCAGAATATAACTTGCCTGTCTTAGGACCACCTGAACAGAATAAGGAAGGTAAAGGGTATTGTGGATCTTTCCATGGGGTTGACAGATGTACTGCTCCAGTGATTTAGGAGAGAAAAGGAATGCCCTCATCTATCAAAAGTATAAAAGGGGTATTCTTTAGAAACAGGAATATCTGTCAGATTCGAGATTTCCAATATTAGGGAAGCTAACCCCAAGAGGGTTCCCAAAAATCTTCGAACTGACTCCTCAATCTCTTTCCGCATTAAAAAGTGAAAAACAGCTTGATTTATTTTTAATTGATCAAAAATTCGGTCTCTTTTAAAAAAATCAATATGACAATAAAACTTTTTAAGCATAACATGATCAACATGAAATTATACTTTAGTCAAATATTATAAGTAGATTTTTATAGGAAAACTACAATTTGCAATACTTCTCATGACAAGATTGGGAAAATTTCAATTTTGTACCAATCATTATACAAGGAAGCCAAAACCATCTTCATTCAAAAATTTATATGTATATGTGTGTATGTGTGTGTGTATGTAATGATGTTTTAAAATTTAATTTAAACTTAATTAATTTTTTTTTTGATTTTTAGCTCAATTTAGACCATATTAACTTCATTCTAGAATATTCTCTTATTTCCTGATCCCATTCCACTTTTTTATCTATATCTATACTTATAATAAAGCTCAATGTGTGTGTGTGTGTTGGCGGTCTACAGGTCAGACCGTTATACCTACAGCTACCAACTTTGGTACATGTATACCTTGGAGGTCGGGAATGTGCACCTCGGAGCCCTTTTTTCGAATTTTTAATTAGAATTTGAATTAATTAAAATTTAAGCGATATTTCGACGTTTTTCCGCTATAACTTCCGAAAATATTATTGCACAAACATGACTTTTATACCAATTTAAAGATAAAAAAATTAGCTTTCTAATGGTATCAGTGTTTTAATGTACAATTTAAGCCTCTATTTTTAACGAATTTTTAAAAGAAATATTTTAACCATGTTTATATCACGTGACTGGATAAAATAAAAGAATGCCGGAAGTTCGAATAAAAAAAAACTATCATCGCAAAATAAATCTAAAGAAATGCAACTTTTAGCACGTGACTGGATAAAATAAAATAAATATAAAATGTGATATTGTCTTAAAAAATAAATGCAAAGCAAAGGATTCTATGATCGTTTGCAATATTTAAATCATTAATTGAATAAATTATCTTTATTTATACAGGATTGAATTTATACAGGATATGTATTCAAATTCCTTTCCAATGGCCAATTTGTAAAATATTATTAATAGGCATATATATTGTTTAATACTATAAATTTGATCGGAATGAAGTAAATAATTACATTTTATGTAGTTTGAGTCAAACAATGCATTTATGAATAATGAGTTTTAGATTTCTTCATACTTTGCTCTGTGAGCTATATCTTACAAAATATTTTTATTAATATTTTAAATAAAAGTTGCTACATCAATTAGTCTTCTAAATCAATCATTAAAACTGATTGATTTATAAAATTAAAGAATATTATTAGGAAAGCGCGTTCTTTTAGAACTTTCAGTCCATCATCTTAAAGAAAATATTAATTTCAGGCCAATCAATGCCCGGAATTACTTCAATAATGATGAATATGTGATTCAATTGAAAATTTTAGAACGCATTACTCATGGTGAACCAGCTGGTCGCCAAAGGCGGCTAGTGTCTAATAAATTCAACAGAAGCTTAGTAAAATTGCTGAATGTGCTAAAAGCCTTGTGTTCCTTTAGTGCGACTAAAAGAGTAAAATACAGCTGAATTAAAAAAAGTTTTTAAATATCCCTGTTTCCCTTGCCTAATTTGTGAGCGTACAGAGAAAATCCCTCTCTAAATATTATTCTGTTAGCGCTGTGAAAAAATATTTTCCCTGTCAGTATTTCATGTTATATAAGACCGGGATAAAATGTACAAGAGCTTTCCCTCATTAATCTCTCTGCTGTTCTGTTTTGTTTATGTTTTCGCCCTCCCGTTAGTACATAAAGCCTGTCTCCCCGTCATGAAATGGACGACATCAAAGAATCGAAAGTCTCCTCACTTTCTTCGAAAAAGCCATTCTGCTTTTGAAAAATTAAGTGTTTATATATATAAATGTGCTTTCAAAAAAACTAGAGCTTATATATGAAGAAAACACCAGAAACGAAATTAGATTTGGCAAGAAGCCATAATAGCTGTGAATTGCATTTTAGATAATTTTTTGGAAACAGATAATGATTCATAAGATAATAATCATATTATCATTAGACATTTTTACATTTAAATATGCTGTTGGTTTTGCATGGACAGTTTTTAACGTTTTGTAAACAAGCCAGTTATAAATATATTTAATGAAACTATGAGAGGCAAGTCCTCCTATCCAATGCATTTGATAATAAAGTAGATAAAACATGACAGAAAAAAAAATTGTGCATTCATGGTAACACATCAACGCGTAATCATGACCCCATTACTCACAAAAGTATCAAATATAAGAAAAAAAATCTCATGCAGAGCAAAAGTGACGTAAAATTCTTTTAAAATCTCTGCTTTTTATATGTTGGTGATCACACGCTTTGATAATATTGAGGATAAGACTTAGATGAGGATGATGATGCCGCGTCTGCATTAACACGAAAAGAAAGGTATGTTAGTATGTGTGTGTGTGTATATTATATATATATATATATATATATATATATATATATATATATATATATATATATATATACACTTATAATAAAGCTCAATATGTGTGTTTGTGTGTGTTGGCGCTCTACAGACCAGACCGTTGGACCTACAGCTACCAAATTTAGTACAGTTATACCTTGGAGGTCGGGAATGTGCACCGCGGAGCCCTTTTTTCGAATTTTTAATTAGAATTTGAATTGATTAAAATTTAAGCGAAATTTCGACGTTTTTCCGCTATAACTTCCAAAAATATTATCGCACAAACATGATTTTTACATCATTTTAAAGATTAAAAAATTAGCTTTCTAATGGTATCAGTGTTTTAATGTACAATTTAAGCCTCTATTTTTAACGAATTTTTAAAGAAATATTTTAAGCATGTTTTTTTGAGCACGTGACTGGATAAAATAAATTAAAACAATGCCGGAAGTTCAAATTAAAAAAAAAACTACCATCGTAAATCAAGTCTAAAGAAATACATCTAAGTCATTCATTAAAACTGACTGATTTATAAAATTGAAGAATATTATTAGGAAAGCGTGTTCTTTTAGAACTTTACGTCCATCGTCTTAAAGAAAATATTAATTTCAGGCCAATCAATGCCCGGAATTACTTCAAGGCTAATGAATATGTGATTTAATTGAAAATTTTAGAACGCATTACTCATGGTGAACCGGCTGGTCACCAAAGGCGGCTAGTATATATATATATATATATATATATATATATCTTTTTGTGTTGTTGTTTGTTTTGTTGCTGGCCAAAGTCAAGGTTTCCTTCAAAAGTTATAAATATCCCAATTTATAACCTAAAATTATACTCAATATCTCTTTATAAAAGCTGGAATATATAAAATTGATACTTGAAGGAAGTGAAGAATAAATGGAATTGATACTTGAGATGCATCCCTTTTCTTGAAAATTATACATTTTTATTGCTGTATTTTAGGCAAAAATGTTATTGTTGTTTCTTATTCCACTTTACAAGCCCACTGGCGAACTATCAGCAATTGAAACTGAATGTTCAGTAGGTTCTGAGGGTATGATACCTGATCACCTAAGAGCAGAAGTCTGACGTCTGACTTCTAGTTAATATGAATATGACACTCATACATTCACTTGCACAGCCCCTCAAAACAGAGGGGACTCAACCACACAGATAGAACACAGGGTGAAAAGGGGAAAAACAACCATGCTCGAACCAGGATTCGAACCTAGAACGCCCAGATTACGGGGAAGATTACGG